>CATIWJ010293239.1:0-17723 GCA_949640765.1 Croton laevigatus
AACTTATTTCTTGTAGAAATAAATTAAAATTATTTAATTTCTTTCCTAACACAGAGGAAAAGTTATAAATAATTTTATCTTGAATTAAATAAATTAATTCATAATTCTAACAAATTAGAATTGTACCTTTTAAAATTTACATGAATTTTAATTACCCAAAATTATTTAATTAACACATAGTTTAATTAAATTTACCACTGTACCAAATAATTTTTATACTCGAATAAACAAATTATTTAATTTACTGTATCTATACTAGGGAACTTTTTACCACCTTAATTTCTCTATTAAGTTGGTTTTCTTTTTATAGAGAACAAATTTCTCTAACGTCTGTTCTTTACTTTTAAGCAAATATACATAACAAAATTTTATTTGTTACAACAGAAATGAAACAATTTTGACAAACCAATTTTTGACAAAATAATTTCGTTTCTTATGCTTCGTGTTGAACGAAATGATTTCGTTCTTCAATACACCGTCCAAACGGTTTGCTTTGTCTCGTCCAATGAGTCGCATGAATACCAATTCACTTTTCTTATTCATTCAAAACAAATATAATAATATGGTATGACAAATTTCATAATCCTTAGTTTTATTACGTGAAACCCATTTTCACGTTTACCATCTCTATTTACAAATATAGACTAATAATTATTCTTTAAAATAAATGGTCCAACACATGAAGCTACTTTTATATTTTAATGGTCCTCAAAATTATTTAATTAAAACAATTTAATTAAATTTTCCATTAACCTTGGTATTCAAATAAATAACTTAATTGAATAAAGGTGTTTCTAAAGGCAAATA
Source organism: Croton laevigatus (assembly GCA_949640765.1). Lineage (NCBI taxonomy): Eukaryota > Viridiplantae > Streptophyta > Magnoliopsida > Malpighiales > Euphorbiaceae > Croton > Croton laevigatus. The sequence continues at coordinate 808 of CATIWJ010293239.1, forward strand.
TATTAATTTCATGAATTAATCATTCCCAGAAGGGTCTGTTCATAGAATAAATACAATTTAAGGGGCCAATCTATAAAATTGTAAAAGTCTGAGCAATGGTTGAGGAAGAAGAATAAGATAGAGGACCGAATTGTAAATTTTGCGTCTTCTTCCTCATATAACCTAGCGCCGCGCGACTCCCCTTGAACCAGGTGCCTACCGCAGCGCCAGCCACCTGACCAGACATCGTTGCCTTACCTCAGTCCACCGCCTGAACCGTTTGGCGCCTAGCCGCTGATCGCTCGAAATGCCAGCAAAATCGATTGCAAAACCGCAAAGAACAAAAACCACAGAGAACGAATAATCGAAGCATATTTTGTCGGTTTCCAAAGATCGCAGCACCGCCGCTCCACCAGGGAGATCAGGGACTGCCAGAGGTGAGCCTCGTTGGCTCGAAGCCTTCACCTAGCTCTCCATCAATGGCACAGACGACGATGATTCCACACGAACACGAAGAACGCGTTCTTTCGATTCCGAGAAATCAATTCTAACTTCGGGACGGAGCTGCGCCGTCGTGAGCCGCCAAACCTCCTGAGACCAACCCTCGCCGGTGTCCGCTGCTCAGCCCGCCATCAAAGGCAACTCCGATGGTCACCTGGCCGGGCCCAGATGAAGACGATGACCTGTTCTTCATTCTTCCTTCAATTTCATTTTTTTAATTAATTAAAACTAATTTAATTAACTAAACCAAGGAACAAATCTTGATTCCCATAATCAAGGTGTGTGAATCGAATTCACATTAATCATTTGCCATTAATTCATTTCAAATGAATTTAATAACCAATTGTTCAAGCTCATTCCAAAGCTCGAACCAAGAATCTAATTTCAAGGACTAACTAGTCCAAAATCAACAAGACAAATAGGACCATGTTGTCCATTTTAGTAGCTAAAACTAGTACCAATAGGACCACTTTGTCCATTTTGGATTTTAATACCATTGACTCCAATGATTAGAATCGAATCAACCATAATCTTTAAACGAAAGAAATCAATCAGATTATTAAACAAATCTGAAAACAACTAAAGTAGAAATCCGAATTTAATCAAGTAATTTGGTTATTTATCTCCAAGTAACTTGTTAAGTTTTGCAAATTGGCCCCTTAAACTTTATTTATTTTACAAATTTGCCCTCCTGGGCAACTTTAATGGTATAATTGATTTGATAATTATTATTTAAATAATTTATTTGTTTGGTAAATTAGAATTCAATTTATTTTAATGGAAGATTTCATTAAAATAGTATTTTGATTAAATAGTTTTAAATACCATTAAATTTTAGGGTCTAAATTATATTTATAAAAAAAGGGAATAAGAATGGATGGTAAACATGAAAGTGGTTTTTACATGATAAAATAGTAAGGATTATGAAACTTTTCATACCTTATTATTATATTCGTTTTGAATGAATAAGAAAAAATGAATTGGTATTCATGCATCTCATTGGACGAGACAACTTAAACCGTTTGGACGGTGTATAGAAGAACAAAATTGTTTCGTTCAACACAAGGCATAAGAAACGAAATTATTTTGTCAAAGTGGTTTCATTTCTATTGCAACAAACACAATTTTGTTATGAATACTTGCTTAAAAGCAAATATGAGGCGATAGAGAAATTTGTTCTCTATAAAAAGAAAACCAACTTAATAGAGAAATTAAGGTGGTAAAAAGTTTCCTATTATGGACATCGTGAATCAAATAATTTATTTATTTGAGAATTTTAAAAAAATTATTTGGTACAATGGTAAATTTAATTAAACTGTTTGTTAATTAAATAATTTTAGGTACTATTAAAATTCGTGTAAATTTTAAAAAGTACAATTCTAATTTGTTAGAATTATAAATTAATTTATTTAATTCAAGATAAAATTATTTATAACTTTTTCTCTATGTTAGGAAAGAAATCAAATAATTTTAATTTATTTCTACAAGAAATAAGTTAATGAAATGCTTTCTAGTTCTGGGTTACTGCAGAACATATGGAGGGAAGCTAATTTGTTAGCTAACTACCTTTTAAATAAGGTACCTCGTAAGAGACAAGACAAGAATCCTTTTGAATTATGGAAAGGTAGGAGAACTTACTATAATTACTTGAAAGTGTGGGAGGTGTCTTGGGAATGTAATGACCCCATTACCAAAGAGAATGAAGATATGTCCAAATATGTTGGATTGTATCTTCATTGGATATGCAAAACATAGTAATGCGTATCATTTTCTTGTGCATGAATCTAAAATTAAGATATACATAAGAATACTACTATGGAATCGAATGACGCTTCATTCTTTGAGGATATGTTTCCTTGCAAACAAAGAGACTATTGATTAGGATCCAAACAGTCTTATGAGACTATTGAAGGGGAAAATAGTCATGATTTTCAATACCTGAATATTGAAAATTCTGAAGATCTTCAACAAGTGGTTGAAGAAGATCCTCAATTGGAGGATGATACAAAGTTAGAGGTAGAGCCTAGAAGAAGAAAAAGGACAAGGGTAGAAAAATCTTTTGGACTAGATTTTCTAACCTACATAATAGAGGCAAAACCTCAAACTTACAGTGAGGCTGTGAGTTCTACTGAAAGTCCTTTATGGAAAGAAGCCATAAGGAGTAAAGTGGATTCCATATTGCAAAACCATACGAGGTAATTAGTGGATCTTCCTTTTCAACCAAACCACTAAGTTCTAAATGGATTTTCAAAGGAAAATGAATGCAAATGGAACAATTGATAAGTAAAGGCTAGACTGGTTATAAAAAGTTATAAACAGAAGGAAGGCCTTGATTACTTTGATACTTATTCTTTTGTGTCGAGAATAACTTCCATAAGAACGATACTTTCAATTGCCACTTTACAGGATCTTGAAGTACATCAAATAGATGTGGGAAACCAAAAAAAAAATTGCATTTCTGAATAGAGCCTTTAAAGTAGAAATCTACATGGAACAACCAAAAGGTTGCGTAGCTCCAGGTCAGGAAAGGAAAGTTTATAAGTTGGTGAAGTCTTTATATGGTTTAAAGCAAGCACCAAAACAATGGCATCAAAAAGTATGATGAGGTTATTATAACTAGTGGTTATCATATCAGTGAGTATGACAAATGTGTTTATATCAAAACTACAGATGTAGGATATGTTATTTTATGTTTGTATGTTGATGATATACTCATTATGGGGAGCAATGAGAAAATGGTCAAGAGTAGCAAAGACATGTTAAATTCTAAACTTGACATGAAAGATATGAGACCAACGGATGTCATTTTAGGCATTCGAGTTAAACGTTCACCTGATGGTCTCATTTTATCTCGGTCACACTATGTGGATAAAATACTTGATAAGTTTAACAAAGGTGATTTTGGTGTAGCCAAAACTTCGTTAGACATTAGTCAATATTTATCCAAGAACAAAGGTGATGGCATAAACTAAGCTGAATATGCAAGAGTAATAGGCAGTCTAATATACTTTCGAGTTATACAAGACATAATATTACTTTCACTGTGAGCAGTTTAAGCAAGTATACCAGTAATCCTAGAGAGATTCACTAGAAGGCAATTGTGAAAATACTGAGGTATTTGAAATATACACGTTAATTATGAACTGCACTCTTCAAGAGATCCTATAATAGTGGAAGGATACTCTGATCTAGCTGGATAGCTGACATTTAAAACTCCAAAGGAATAAGTGGATATGTGTTCTCTTTAGGAGGAGAAGCTATGTCGTGGAAATCCTCAAGGTAAATGACCATAAATCAGATCCATCATGGATGCTGAGTTTGTAGCTATGGATTCTGAGTTTGTAGCTTTAGATAAAGCTGGAGAAGAAGCAAATTAGCTTTGGAATTTCTTAGAGGATATCCCTGAATAGCCAAATATGTGTCTGCTATTTGTATTCACTGCGACAATCAAGCAGCGATTAATAGAACACAAAATGTTATCTACAACGGTAAGTCTAGATACATAAATAGTCGACATAACACCGTGAGGTAACTGATCTAAATGAAAGTTATCTCTATATTGACTTTGTAGAGTTATAGGATAACACTGCAGATCTGCTAACCAAATGTTTGAATCGAGATCAGATTGTCAAAACATCGAAAGGAATGAGACTAAAGCGCATGAATATTTAAGACGCTATGTGAAGGAAAACCCAACCATGTTAACTGGAGATCCCAAGTGTTATTTTGACCAAATCTAACTTCAGTTGTGATCTACTAATGTTTTATCAAGTGTTTAATTTTAGTATTAGCAAGAACAAATTCAAACAAATGAAGAAGATCAAGAAAAACTTGCAAAAATATCAAGTCTCTGGTTCTGTAAATTAGTCGCGCGTGCGTTGGTAACAACAGACGTAATCATCGTGCTCGCGACCAGCAAAAAGAAACGAAGTAGTGTTTTGAGCGCGGTCGCGACCCCAATACCTTGTTACCATCGCGCTCGTGAATTATCAAAATGGACTCCAAAAGCAATTAGGCAATTTTTCGCGCGCGCGTCACAAACGCACCTTGTTACCATTGCGCTCGCGACCTTTATACTATAAGGCTTTGTGTTTTCAAAGCACTCGCGAAGGAAACAAAGCTCTCGTGATCAACACACCAGATAACCGTTAGAAAACTGAAAGTGAGACCGTTGCATTCGCGATGTCCCCCGCGCTCGCGACCTACGCAAAAATTCAACTCAAATGGCTAGTGCATTAAATGCCGCCGCCCCATTTTCAGGTATCCGTTGGTGTTTGTTTCGAAGCTTGTGAGTAGTCGCGCACGCAACCATGAACGCTCTCGCGATCCCTTTGCAGAAAAAATAATGTTATTTTATTTTTAAGTTTCAGACGGCTGGAATCTCAAAAGTGGGTATAAATATCTTTCAAATCTGTATTAATGAGATAACACAACTACTGAAATTAATATTCCAATAACCTCATTGTGTATAATCTTTATTTTCATCAAATTCATTTACTTCTTGAGTATTAGTTAGTTGGGTGATATTTAAACCTTTTCTCTTGTTAGTTGTTTAGTTTAAGAGTTAGCTTTAAACTCTTATCTTCTTTTTCATTGTAAGTTTGGAGTGATCACAAACCCTAAGTTTGAGATAATCTTATAAAACCTCTTGTATTCTTTATTTGTGTTTTAGTGGAACCCAATTCCTTTCTAGGATTGGAGAAGTGGAAGTAGGCAAAGAGTTTTTGGCTGAACCACTATTAGTGCTTGTTGTGCTTAAATCTTGTGGATTAAACAACAATTGCATGACTTTGGCATAAAACAAAACCAAATCCCCATTAGGTGTGATAACACTAGTGCCATTAACATTTCTAAGAATCTCATTAACCATTCTAGAACTAAGCAGATATATATTAAGCATCATTTCATTAGAGACCATGTGTAAAATCATGACATTGCATTGGAGTTTGTGGAGACGGATGATCAACTAGCTGATATCTTCACCAAACCATTAAATGAAGAAAAAGTAAATTCAATCATTCTTAGACTTTGAATGATCAACGGTACGTCGATCTAACTCTAAAACTTTTTAAATTCTTGAGATATGTGCATGATCATACTTAAGAAATGTCATAAATATGCAACTTAAATGAAAAATTGTTGTGCTAAATTGAGTTAAAATCCCTCTACTTGTTTTCAATTTTTGACCTAAAAAATTGCTGGTAATGTCGCGACCGCGATACTAAGCGCGCGCGCGACAACCACTTCAATTCAGAATCTTTGTTTTCAAGTCTGTTTTCATCGCGTGTGAACCTTTGCTTCGCGAACGTGTTCCTTTTGATGTTTTTTAAATTCTGAAAAATCATGTTTTTGTCACAACTGCGACTACCATCGCGCGCGCGACATAAACACTCTTTACCATTGTACTTTTTCAAATTTCAAAGTTGTCAATGATTGTAATTAATTCATTTTTTGACGGTTTTCTTGTAGCCGTTGATTCTTGTAGAGAGATCGCGCTCGTGACATACCGCGCGCGTACGACACTCTGCAGATTTTTAAGTCGCGACTCCCCAAGCATCTAAACCGACTTAAATTATTTTAATTCATTTCCAACTGCTTCTTTCATCAATTTTCTCTATAAAAACAGTGTTTTAGGGTTAATTAATCCACTCTTTACACATCTCTTATCAAATTTCTTAAAATTTTCAAACTTTTCTCTCCTCCTTCAAAGATTTTCATCTCTTTTTCTAAGTTTATCAACTATGGCTCCAAGAGTTAAGAGACCATAACCTATCCCTGCTCTCCTACCCAACTCTGCTCCTAACCATCTCAATCCTACCCTTTACAAAAATTTTGAAGGTCAAATGAGAAATTTCTTGGTATTAGATCACTTGATTTTGATACCCTTTCCACTCTTGGGGTTAGGGATCAAGTTAATGTGCTTTTGGCAAGAGCCCATCTTCAAACCATCTCTTCCATCACCATAAGGGGCTACAAGTGCTTAACTAGTGAGTTCATAGCTTCTCTAAGGGGTACTTTTGAAGCGGATGAGGAACATCACCATACCATCCTTTCCTCCATCTCATTTTCCTTGTTTGGAGAGACCTATACCCTTTCTCGTGAGGAGATTCCTGAAATGTTTGATCTTTTGAGGGGAAATCTCACCTCCTTTCATGAAATTCCTATGGAAGAAGTGGCTCAAACTTCTCAAGCCATATCAGCCGATCCTACACATGACTCTAGAAACTCCAAGGCCTCATCTCTCAACTCTCTCCCTCTTTGGCTTCTTCATTAAACAATCTCAAATTCTATTCTAGCCAAGAAGGGAACAAACAAAATATCTCAAAAGGACTTCCTCTTGCTTCATGTGTTCATAATGCCATTCCTTATTGTGGAGTAATTGTTCTCATTGAACATTTCTTTGAGATTCAGAAAAGTTCAAAAGTAAGTCTAAATGTCTCTTCTCTTGTCACTTTTATTGCTTCATGGATGACAAATTTAGAAATACCTCCTCAAAGAGACTATATTCAAAGAGATACTGTCATCCATCACAATAAGAAGTTCACAATTGCCTATCTCACTGACAATGCTAAAATAATTGAAAAGGAGACCTATGTCTACAAAGGCAATCAACCCTCATTTATTGGTGCTCCTAGACCTCCTCCTCCTCCTCAAGTTCTTACGCGATCTAAAAGACCTAGGACCACAACTGAATCCTTTTCTTCATCCTCCATGATTCCCTTCACCAAAAAGGACAAGAATCTCCTCAAAACTGCTATCAAGATGTTGAAGAAGCTCCTTACTCAAGCCAGCCTTTCTTGTTCCTCGGCATCATCTTCGTTTAGTGATGATTTCCATGATGATGATAATGACGATGACTCTCCTCCATCTGATCAATTCATTGTTCTCCCTGCTGCTCCTCGTGCCAAAGGCAAAGGAGTTATGATTCAAAATTGACTATTCTGTTTTAGTTCTTTAGTTTTAATTTTTTTTAAGTCTTTATGTTTTTATGTAATCTTCTTTTTCCTTAATGAAATTTAGTGTGTTTTCTTTTGATATATTATCTTCACTTATTTGATATTTTTGCCAAAAGGGGGAGAAATAATGAGTTGTTGATTGCAAAATAATTTTGCAAATATGTTAAAAATAATGCATAAGTTGAGGGGGAGTTTAATTCAATCTTAACCAAATAGCAAATAAACATTTACAATATGAAAATAATCACTTGCATGTTTATTTATCATCACAACTCAAGTTATTTGTCAAAAAATAAAAAAGGGGGAGATTGTTGTGTGATATCCCTTGTTTTGAATATTTTGACCAAATCTAACTTCAGTTGTGATCTACTAATATTTTATCAAGTGTTTAATTTCAATATTAGCAAGCACAAATTTAAACAAATGAAGAAGATCAAGAAAAGCTTGCAAAGATATCAAGTCTTTGGTTCTGTAAATCTGTCGCGCACACGTTGGTAACAACAGACGTAATCCTCGAAGTAGTGTTTTGAGCGCGGTCGTGACCCCAACACCTTATTACCATCGCGCTCGTGAATTATCGAAATGGACTCCAGAAGCAATTAGGCAATTTTTCGCACGCGCGTCACCAACACACCTTGTTACATTCGCGCTCGCGACCTTTATACTATACGTCTTTATGTTTTCAAAGCGCTCGCGAAGGAAACAAAGCTCTCGCGATCAACACACCAGATAACCGTTAGAAGACTGAAAGTGTTACCGTCGCGTTCGCGATGTCCCCTCGCTCGCGACCTATGCAAAAAATTCAACTCAAACGGCTAGTGCATTAAATGCGCCACCCTATTTTCTGGTATCTGTTGGTGTTCGTTTCGAAGCTTGTGAGTAGTCGCGCGCGTGACCATGAACGCGCTCACGATCCCTTTGCAGGAAAATAATGCTATTTTATTTTCAAGTTTCAAACGGCTGGAATCTCAAAATGGGTATAAATACCTTTCAAATTTGTATTAATGAGGTAACACACAACTACTGAAATTAATATTCCAACAACCTCATTGTGCTTTATCTTTATTTTCATCACATTCATTTACTTCTTGAGTGTTAATTAGTTGGGTAATCTTTAAACCCTTTTTCCCTTGTTAGTTGTTTAGTTCAAGAATTAGCTTTAAACTCTTATTTTCTTTCTCATTGTAAGTTTAGGGTTATCACAAACCCTAAGTTTGAGGTAATCTTATAAAACCTCTTGTATTCTTTATTTGTGTTTTAGTGGAACCCAATTCCTTTCTAGGATTGAAAAAGTGGAAGTAGGCAAGGAGTTTTTGGCCGAACCACTATAAAAATCCTTCTAACAGTCCACTAAATTTTCGTTTCAAATTTTTTAGAAGGTCACTAATTCACCCCCCCCCCCTCTTAGTTGCCAAGGGACCAACACTCTCTATGATGTATTTGCTACAACTAACATTGACATTTTGGCTCATTAGTAAGTAAGTTCGCTGCGTCATTCTATTCTTGCTTAACTTGTTAAGGACATTCTTGCTGTCCCTATTTCTACAGTGGCTTCCAAATCTGCTTTTAGCACAAATGGTCATGTGCTTGATTGCTTTAGAAGTTCGTTGAAACCTTTAACTGTTGAGGGTATGATTTGTCTAAAGGGTTGGACCTTTGGAAAAGGTAATGGAAGTGAATTTAAATATTTCTAGATTTTTAATAAGTTTATATTTGCTTTACGTTTCATTGATGTTAATAATAATTTGTATCAATTATTATATAGCAAATATGGATCCTCAATGGAACTATCATGAAGCATAAAGTGGAAGAGAAAGCGGATGATACACCACGCCCTTCACTAAGTGTGCCATTTGAGAGTACTCAACAATCTACCTCCACTATGTTTAACATTAAATAGTTTACTTTGTGTTTTAATTTAATAAATTTTGAACTTGTGTGATTTGTGATAGCAATAAAAGATTATGATAAATATGCATTTAGAATATTTAAATTAGGTTACATGGAGTTAGGTTCAACCTGAATTTAGCAGGTTAAATGGGTTTAGGTTGACCCATTTATCCATTTATATACAAAATAAATAAATAAATAAATAAATGAACATATCATATCAGGTTAACCCGAACCCGTGCCAGATCAGGTTAGGGTTGAGAAACCCAATCTGTTTATTTAAACAGATCATGTTAGAGTTTGGGGGTAGTCAACCCGAACCTGCTTGACCTGAACACGAACCCGATCCAACTCAACCTGTTTTCCACCCCTAAGTCCCCTTATGCTTATTGCTTGTACATCTCCTTGAGCTTAATTTTGCCTTGTCGTAGTGCCTTGAACCTATTTTCAGCTTTGATACCATTTTACAGAAATTGAAACGTTTAAAATCAATTTCTTAATATTTTCCCAGATAATGCTATGGCGCAAAAAAAAAAATTAGATAATTTTTAAGAACTTCCAAAATGAAAATTTTTGCAATAATAAAAAAAAAAAACAAAGAAGATGTTTGTTCCTCTTATTTTTTGTTTTTTTATGGTTTTCCTTGATGTACCTCTATTTATACATATTTTAAGTGTATGTAGACCACATATTTTCCTTTAATCATCACCTACAAATGCACACTCATAAGCACTCATATATTCATAGCCACATAATTTACTTTAATCCTCACCCACACATGCACACTTACAACATATTTAACTATAAATCTCACCTAAATATACACTCATATAGTCACAACCACACACTTATAATATACATAAACCACGTGTTTAACTTTAAATCTCAACTAAGTATACGTACTAATTATCTCATTTTATGATTATCTAATTTTCTTAAACAAATGGATTATTATTTTATCAGAGCCAAGGGTGTTTTGGTTCTATTTTTTTCATTAGGTTGATATCAGTAGCGTTTAGAGTGGAAGTCCTTAGATATTTAATAATCATTTGTTGGTCTTATCAAGACTGACTGAGGGTTAGGATCTGCAATCAGTTGAGCTCTATAATGCTCAGTTTTGAATTCAAATTTATAATGTTCCATGGGGTATGATGACTGAAAATTTTACGACACAGATGGGCAATTTTATGAATGCTTTTGTTCAGTATGATTCTGATTTATCTTCAAGTGTTTTTAGGGACTTTTTGCGAGTTCCAGTAGCTATAGATGTTTGAAAACCTTTGAAACATTGGAAAAATTTAAGGAGGAAGGATGGTTTGATTTTTGAGGTTGTATTTTGGTATAAGAAACTACCAACTTTTTGTTTCATGTAAGTAAAGCTTGGTCACAATGATTAATTTTGTGAGGTCCTTTTTCATACAAGGGAGAAGGATATTATTTAGGGCTAGGTGCCTTGGTTGGATAGGTGGTTATGGACCATGATAGGGATTTACATGAAAAATGATAAGATAGTTGCAATTGAAGGAATATTCAGGCTTGGGTTGATTGTGGTGATGCTTCAAGTGACTTTACTGGTTTGCAAGTGGATGCTTCTATAACAGGCTTTTTGGGCGGGAATGTTTTGGGAATTGACAAGAAGACAAGCCTAGTTTTAGTGGGACCTGTGAAGCTGGCCAACAAATTGCCATTAGTCTACTATGTTGGAACTACCGTGAGCTTAGTAATGCTCGGGAAGTAATGCTTTAAATGATCTTATTCATTATAATATGCCAATTATTTTATTTCATTTTGAAACTTTAGTTAGTTTAAATACGATTGAGCAGGTTCACTGTATGTTCGATTATTCTGCTTATTTTACTATTGATTCTTTGGGTCATAGTGGTGGTCTGGATGTGATGTGGAAGGATTTTGTGACTGTTTAGGTTAAGCATTATAGCTAGAGGCTTATTGATATGATTATTACAGCTCCAGGTAAAAATATGTGGCGTTAAACTCATTTTTATGGTTTTTCTCTCCGATGCAGAGTCATTTATATTGGGACTTATTACTAATGCTTGCACAAATGAGTAATTTGTCTTGGTTGATATATTGTGATTTTGTTGGGAATAGACAGTAAAATAACAACACTCAATTCCTTCAAACAATTACAATACACAACTCAATAAAAAATAGCACTCAAAAAATATTTCTCACAAACACCCCAAAAATATTTTCTCACTATTTTTCTAGACCCAGTTTTAGGACCTCTTTCTTAAACTTCTCTCAAACCTCTCTCTCTTACACACAACTTTCTTTGTTGTGTTTTCTCTCCTTATTTTTCTTGTGTTGCTCTAAAATTTTGTAGAGTTTTTTTCTTTTGCATAATTAGTATCCTTTATATAGGGAAAGGATACCCATAAAAATAAGGAAAAACAAACCATAAAATAAGGAAAAGCAAATCAAAAAATAAGGAAAAGCAAACCCAAAATTAAGGAAAAGCAACCCAAAAAATAAGGAAAAGCAAACCTAAAATGAAGGGAATATGTCTTCCTTGGTCCACAAGTCTAAAATATGGAAGATTTCCTAAAAAGGAGATGAAAGCCGAAATTTCCACTTAAGTGTGCGTGTTTCCTTCCAACAGGTCGAATGAAACAAGGCGTGGTCACGCCTTAAAATCTGCCTGCTTGTCTTCTGCTTTGTCTCTTATAAGACGTGGTCACGCCTTATTAGAAATAGTCTTCTGCCCATTTTCCACTTATCAACATGTAGGGCTAGTGACTTGGTAGATCTCACTTGGAGTGGACATCCATCTCAACATTAACACCCTATCATAATGCAATAGCACCTTCATTTTGTTAAGAAAAAATTAATTCTATGCAGCCAATTCGTGTGGTTCAGTTTTCGTTTTTTTAATCTTTGTAAAGCGTGAAAATTCTAAATTTGATTCGTCCAATTATTATTATCATGTAGTTAGTGTTCATTTAGTTCATTTGACCTCTTTCTATTATTTTTTTTTATTAATAAAAATTCTATCACTATATTAATTTATACCGATCAAATTATAACTAAAAAATCAACCATTTATAATCAATTCGTAAATTGGATTAATATATAGTATAGAGTCCACTAAAGCTTGCCTATAAATGGATTTCTTTTTTGAAACAAACCTATAAATAGATTTCTAATTAGTGGAAGGGCGAGGCTACACCTCTCTCGTCTCACCTATCTCGCCATCTATCTTTTCTTTTTCCCACTCGACACGGTAGATTGTTTATACTGAGTTTCGAGATCCATTTCGGTGGTCTACAATTCGCAGATTACAAATTTTATATGACTATAAATTCAACGGTCTCAATTATTTTATGTTTAATTTACAATAGAGAGTCAAATTCTGCAAACTATGGACCACTAAAATTGATCTCGGGCAAGCCTGGCCCTGGGCGGGGGGCAAGGGCAGGATGGGAGCCCGCCCAGGGCCCATAAAATCTTGCCCTAATTTCAATGGTTTTCAAATTACTACGGGCCTAGAGTTAGAATGAACCTGTATGTCTTCCAAGCTGTAGTGTTGAAAGTCTCCCTATCCTTTCTCTATCTTTGCTTCATACAAATTTCAAGCTGCAGTGTTTCACTCTTGCTATCCAAGAAACCGTTTCTTTTTTCTTTAGAGAATCCAAACAAAACTCATCCATTTCATCTTTTTTTTCCCCAGACACATTAACAACTTGAGAGTTTATATTTGTCAGATAAAAAATTCTTCAATTTTATTCTTTTTTTTTTGTCTTTAGGTACCTTCAAGAAGGTTTGAACCTGAGACCTTTGGTCTTTGGTGACATTACCTTATCACCAGGCCAATCCTCTTGGGGTTCTTCAATTTTATTCATTTTCCTCTTTATGCACACACATGCAAAACCAAACCATGTTTCCGGGTTTGTTAAAAGATCAAATCTTTATACATAATTGTTGATGTTGATTTTTTTTTTAGAATTGATAAAATTCATAGAAAATTAAGAAATTTGTCAGAATCCAATCTTCAGATAATCTTTACTTGATGTTCTTAATTTTCAACTTTCACTTGACTGATGATGATGGGATAGTTATTGAGACAAAAACAAGTTTGGAGCTTGTGATTTGATTATAACTTGAAAAAGCTACTTTACTTTCTAATTAAAAGTTATGATTTATTAACACATTGTGGTTGTTATCAAACACTTGATTAATACTACATTTTTAGAACTAATAATGATTACTAATTAGAGAATTATTATTTGCTTTACCTGCTATACAAATTAAACCCACAGCAATTTATCAAAAACTAATTATATGAGTAACTATTTTCAAACAATCCGCTACACCTTTTGCTGGTCGCCAAAGCTTCGGTATTAAATAATAACTTGATAAATTTAAATATGATTACGATGCCTTGATAATCTAAACTCAAAATTGGTTATTCAATTCGAGTTTTTTAATTAAAATCATGCTATTAGGCATTTCTATTTCACTGATTCTGCCTTTGCTTCTATAATCCTTGTAACTGAAGCTAGCAAAATAACTAAGATAAAACTGCTTCTCATCATCTTCATGATTGATAAGTCATTTGAGATATGAGAATTCAACTTCTTCTCGTGCTATTTATAGATTTCAAAAATATAAAAATACCTTCTCTCTCTCTCTCTCTCTCTCTCTCTCTCTCTCTATATATATATATATATATATATATAAATTTGAAAAAATTATTAATCTTAATATTTATTAATTCTAGGATTATTAATTTTAAAATTTATTAATCCTAAACTATAATGAAATAGCTAACTAATAATAGTACAATTTCATTTAAAAAGCTTGACACAGTTTTTTTTTTTTTTTACTTCATCAAGTCTTTTCTTTTTTTTTTCCATCATTAATTCTAATATAATTAAAACAACCTATAATTAAAAATATAACTCATAATTAAAAGCACTCTATCAAGTCTTGTCTTTTCTTTTCCTTAATTAATTCTAATATAACTAAAACCACTCATAATTAAAAATATAAACTATAATTAAAAGCAAAAACCGTGTCCACGGGTGTGTAAAAATTTCTACTTCCAAATTTGCAAGTTGTTGAAACTCTACACGGGTTGTGAAAATATCCAAATCTCTTTATACCTAAAGATAAAACTAGAAACTAATAAATTATCTTAAAATTTATGTTAAAAAATAATAAATTAATATAATTTGTTATTCTTCACTATTCATTCTAATCTAATTAAAATAATCTATAATTAAAAATATAATATGTAATTAAAAATAAATTGAATAATATATGTGCATGGATGAAAAGAATAATATAAATTCAATTATATAAAAAAATCAATTCAATTGTAATACTAATTTTATCCATAAATGCATGCTTAAATGTTTCTATAGTTAATAAGTACAAGATTATGTTTATATAAACTTTGGGTATTGCTCACTCTTTACCATAACACCCCAGTGAAATAACAAAGATTTTTGGAATAATTAAACTATAATAATTAATTATGGAATTCAAATTATAATTATATTTATAATTAATTATATTAATTTATTATTTTAACAATAATAAAAATAATTTTTTTTATTAGAATATGATTTAAATTTAATTAATAAATTATGAATAATTATATAGTGTTTCTTATTAAAATATAATTTAAATTTTATTTATGAATAATTAAAATAGCATTTCTTATTAGCATAAAATTTGAGCTTAATTAATTAATTATTATAAATAAATATAGAAACCATTTTATGCTCGATAATATAGATTTTATAGGGGTGTTTTAGGTTAGTGAATATTCCCCCTATTCTATTGTGCAAAATCCCTTGTTTTGATATTTTGACCAATTCTAACTTGAATTGTGATCTACTAATATTTTATCAAGTGTCTAGTTGCAGTATTAGTAAGCACAAATTCAAACAAATGAAGTAGATCAAGAAAAACTTGCAAAAAAATCAAGCCTCTGGTTCTGTAAATGAGTCGCGCTCACGTTGGTAACATCAGACGTGAGCGTCGCGTTCGCGACCAGCAAAAAGAAACGAAGCAATGTTTTGTGCACGGTCGCGACCACAACAACATCACGTTGCGCGCGTCAAAAACACACCTTGTTACCATCGCGCTCGCGACCCTTATATTAAACGGCTTTGTGTTTTTTGAGCACTCGCGAAGGACACAAAAGGCCTCGCGATCACCACACCTGATGACCGTTAGAAGTTTGAATGTGTGACCATCGCGCTCGCGACCTAAGCAAAAATTCAACTCCAACGGCTAGTGCATTAAATGCCGCCGCCCCATTTTCAGGTATCCGTTGGGGTTCGTTTTGAAGTTTGTGAGTAGTTGCGTGCGCGACCATAGACGCGCTCGCGATGCTTTTGCAGAAAATTAATGCTAGTTTATTTTCAAGCTTCAAACGGCTAAAATCTCAAGAGTGGGTATAAATACCCATCAAAACTGTATTAATGAGGTTAACACAACTACTGAAATTAATATTCTAACAACCTCATTGTGCTTTATCTTTAATTATCATCAATCTCATTTATTTCTTGATTGTTAGTTATTTGGGTGATCTTTAAACCCTTTCCTTTGTTAGTTGTTTGTTCAAAAGTTAGCTTTAAACTCTTATCTTCTTATTCATTGTAAGTTTAGGGTGATCACAAACCCTAAGTTTGAGGTGAACTTGTAAAACCTCTTGTATTTCTTAATTGTGTTTTAGTGGCCCTATTCCTTTTGAGGATTGGAGAAGTGGACGTAGACAAGGAGTTTTTGGCCAAACCACTATAAAAATTCTTCTAATAGTCCACCAAATTTCCGTTTCAAATTTTTAGAAGGCCACAAATTCACCCCCTCTTAGTTGCCAAGGGATCAACATATTCATGCCTTTGTATACTATAGATTAATTAATAAATAAATGATAATCTTTTAATACATTATTGTGTTCTAATTAGAAAATCTGAAGTAAAATAATATTAATATTAGTAATACATTCTAGGGGTGATGGTAAATTTGGTGTCTAACCATTTTAAAATTGGCACCATGTCGACTCAACATATCAATTACCATGCATACATGTCATAGAATCAAACCAGCTAGACCAATCAACATGTGGCAAGTGCAAAAATAAACTAAATTGTAACTTTTCAAATTGGTTTACACTAAATTGTCAAAAAATAAACTTTAAACATAAAGTTATCAAATTTTAAAAAGGTTAGATGCCAAATTATCATTATCCCTATATTATAATCAGAAAATTTAAATTTTAATATTATTAGCATTCTAATTATAATGTTATACTACAATATATATATATAATAATTAATTTTATATTATTCAATATAACCAATTCTATTTCTTTGAGTAAGTACTTTCACCACTTACTCAATTTTAATAATACTATAATTAAGTATGATGACAGCGAGTTATAAAAAAAAATGATAATAACTATCACGACCCAAAACCGTGGGTCGAGACCGACTTGCAACTAAACCGAAGTCTGACTACACGAGTGTTAGAATGACTTAAACAAAAGTAAAACCAAATGCACGTCAAATTCTAAATTCAAATGCTTAAAGTTCCAAGTTCAAAAGCTTATAACCAAAA
>CATIWJ010293299.1:0-14556 GCA_949640765.1 Croton laevigatus
AGAAGAATAAAATTATATTCAATAAATTTTTTTGGCTTAAAAGACCCTTTACTTATTACAAGCAATTCTAATCAATATGGAAAAAATAAGATCCATTTCACACGCATAACAAAATAGAAAGTACACATTTTGCGCTTAATACACTTCATATCATACTCATTTTTTATTCAAAATAGAAAAATATACTCATATATTAGTGTACCTTCTACAATTACCTAACACTAAACTACTTTGATTTCATGCAGTTGGTTCAGTAAAAAAAGGTAAATTATCAAACAATTCTATTATTACCTTTAAACCGACCTTAAAAAGAAATTAATTACCGATTAACTAGGATGTATATTTTACTATAAACACTGTGTGGCTTTTCCATTTTTAAGTTGTTTAGTAGAAAGAATACTGAGAGAGTCATACGTAACAAAATTTTCATTTCAACTTTATTTTAAAATACTATTATTTTATATTTACCCAATTTTATCTCTCTCACATTATTTTTCATTTTTATGTTAATCATGGTTTAAATTTAATTAGATTTATTACAATTAAAAATAAATTAAAAATCATGTTATGTCCGAGATGTTAACATGAATTTTCACCTTTCTTTTATCCGGCTGTTTGGTTAAATATTGATACTGCTTTATAAAATGATTTTTACATTTATCAGATGTTGCTAAAAGCTGAAATAACGAGTGTAGAATAATATGAATATGAATTGGCATTGGGATATGCTTTCTTTGAATTGCCATTGCATTTTTGCTTCAATGTGTGAAGTATGATGAAGGGTCAGTTTGCTTAAATTGAACACAATGATATGCGATAAAATGTTTTGGATATGTGAAATGTTTAATCGTTTGATGCATTTAATTCTTGTTTTTGGTGAAATTTTTCTTATGATTTTACATAGTGGTTTATGCATTTTTGCTTCAGTGAATTCGAAATTTCATTTGGATTGCGAAATGACAAGCCAAAGTTTAAGGTCTAAAATCAAATGGTAATCATATTTCATCATGCGGTAGGGGGTGTGAATTCGGGTTGGAACAGTTGCAAAAAGTTTCAAATTGAAGAGGTCGAGAGGAGGAGGCGTTGAAAGGAGGTTGCCTACGCAAAAAGACTAGTTTACGTGGATGTTGTTATTACTACAAGAATTGAATTGATGTTGTTGAAATCCAATCTTTGCACATGAATGTGGCAAACACCAAATACTTAAAGAAAAACTTGAATTTTCTTTTAGAACATATTTATGTTGAAGAATGTTTTGAAATTATTTGATTGTTGTAAAGGGTGGCATTTTTAATTGAAATAAATTTTTAAAAAATAAATTTGGATTTCAAGTTTTGTTCTGTATATATTCCTATCTCCTAACTAAATGAATTGAATTTTTCAAAATACAACCATGCTCTTGCAAGAATATGAGTATGTTAGCTTGCCTATTAATCACCATGGCATTCGACCATAGTGAAAACAAAGAACGGAAATTATCTAAAATTACACTAGACTCCGAAACATCAGAAATATCCTGATCAGGAAATTGATTTCGTCCGTTGGTAATTCTACATTTTCGTTTCCGGATTCTTATGAAATTGCTCTTTTTTCCATCTAAAAAGATAGGCTAAAACGGCACAGTCCTTTGTAAGTCTTCTTTCTCCCTTTCTTTCTACAATAAATTTCTGCTTTAGAACAGTAATTTTCTTTTTTAAAATCTGTATGTAGAAATTGCTCTAATTCATGAACTTGATTCTGTTCAAACTCAGTTATAGTTGAAAATCAATGCAGAAATTGTATTAAATAACTTTTCTATTATATAGAATTTTGGTACTTGCTTGGAGTTAGGTTAGGATTTAGTATTTTAATTTATTTAACTTTACTATTTCAGAGTTTTTTTAAAGATAAAATTTAATCAAAACCCCATTTTCATGAAAAGTCAATGAATGTTTGTCATCAACATGTTTCAATGAAATTTAATTTTATCAACATATCAAGGAAAAAAAGTCTATAATAGACAACTCAAAAGAATATTAGATTTAAGATATTGCATTTCATAATCTTTTGAAGGCATCTTAATATAGCTTTCAGTGAAATAAGCTGAATTGGCAATATGCTACATAATAATATTGCTAGTTGCTTTTAAACAAATATTAAGATTGTTTTTGTATGTCAAAATCTGTTAACATTAACTTGCTAGCCTGTATTTTACTGGTTATTTATTATATTGCACCAGCAGGCAGGCCGGCCGGCAAAAGTTGACAAAAAAAACTTCTCTTTTAACTTTTGGATTTGTCTTGTCCCACAAGAGGCAGCTTTCTTTACCTTTACCTTGCAGTTGTAGATTGTGTTTGAGCAGAAGCTTAAGTAACATTTAATCAGAAAATATGATTATTGTTTTGTTTAATTCAATTGCCTAGCTAATTTCAATTTCAAGGCTCGCCAATGATAAATTCCATCATGGTTGTAAGACATGCAATTTCATTGTCATTGTTTTGAGGTTCCTCAGTCAAAGAACTTTGAGCTAGAGGAACCAGGAGAGTCCAATTAAAAAGCTCGGAAACGTCTAGCCTAAGATGTTAAATAAGGGCGCTTGCTGGGAGGCAACTCATACTACAACATATTACATCTCTAATTACGATACATGGCTATAAAAAAAAAATATTATGGCTAATATATATATTATACTATAACTAAAAACCTATTATGGCTATTTTAAATTATTTAGCAACAAAAGTTTAACAATTGTAATTAATGTGTACTTTTTGTTTTATTTTGTATATACTGTAGCAATATGTTGACAATTTACTACAACTAATTTTAGCCACAAAATAATATCATAACTAATACAATATATAATAAATATGTTTATCTCACTCTGAGATATCTCAAACAAACATATATTAGGAAATATAAATGTTAATATTTTAATAAATAAATAAAATATAAAATATATGTAATCTTATCATCCTTCCCTCAAATTAAAGTTATAAATTACTTATAACAAGTATAGTATATTACAACGGCAATTATATGACCATGCTATGCAATAAAAATATGATAATATAAAATAGAGGCCCTTGATAAGCAAAAACCAATGTTAAGTCTTTTTGACAAATCCACGTTAAGTTTTAGCTCATAAAATCTGAAACTTAATGTTTCTCACTTTTCTATAATTCAACAACTGAACTTCATATTTTTTTAAATAAAAAATAATTAATAAAATTTTTCTTTATAGTCTTATTAATTATTTCTTTAACAAAGCCCAAGAAAGTAGCCTAGTGTTATACTTTTTTTCTACGACTAAGGTTTCGAGTTTGAAGCTTATTATAATTCCTTTCTCTAGTTCCCCCTAGTACAGGCTAGAGTAAAATATTTATGTAAAAAAAAATTATTTCTCTAATATTTTTTCTTTAATTTTTAAAAAATATTTTTCCTTTCATTTAAGTATAGAAAAGTTTATACTCCCTTATTTTATCTTATTTTTTTTATTTTTATTAGTTTTTTATTTATATTTCTAATTTTTTGTTATAAATATATTTTATAATTTTTCTATTTATATTTCTAGGTTTTTTTATTATTTTAAAAGAAATAATTAGAGTGAGTGAATAACATTGTAATTTTTATTATTTTTTCTGTTATCTTAAAATTCCTTAAAAAAAGGTCATTGTTTAAGTTAAAACAAAAGACTATATGGTTAGTGTGTATATGGGATGGACTCTAAAGATACATCAACAGAAAAGTCAGGAAAATAAAATTTTAATTATATATAATTATTAATTTATTTACTTTTATGAGATATCTTAGTCTGAGATATCTAACATTACTCATAAATATAATAGTTACATATATAATATAACTGTAACAATTACTACAAAAATATCCATGACATATTAAGATTATAGTTAATATGTTATTACTGCCACATAACTAATATAGTTGTAGTAATAATTAGTTTATTAGCC
Source organism: Croton laevigatus (assembly GCA_949640765.1). NCBI lineage: Eukaryota > Viridiplantae > Streptophyta > Magnoliopsida > Malpighiales > Euphorbiaceae > Croton > Croton laevigatus. The sequence goes on from CATIWJ010293299.1 coordinate 3,948, forward strand.
ACAATTTATTAGTCACTATAACATTTTATGGCTAAAATATAAAAATATTAGTCATACAATTATATTTTCCATGACAATAGCTAAATTATGAGCCACAATATTGTAGCTAAATAAACTACATGACTAATATGAAGTTTTAGCTACAAAGATAAAAGAGTCATAGGATTAACTATTAAATTAGCCACAATTATATAAGCACCATAAAAAAATATAAAGAATAATATTTCCTTGTGCACGGCTAGAATTAAATATGAAATTTAGATAGTAATTTCACTAAGTTAACAGCATAATTTGAGATAGAGATAAAAATCAAAGTTGTTTCCCTGTATGTTAGTTAACTTTAGAAATTAGAATTAACTCAATTGGACTAGTAATGAAAAAGTTATAGTTGAATTAGTAATAGTTGTGCAAGTTGGAATTTAAGTCTGGGCAGAACATGACTCATCAATTAGGCTCACAATTTGAATATGCTATGGACATAATTTGATAGTGTGATAAAAGATAATATTGTACCTAAATGTGTTAGCTAGCTAAGAAATCAAGAACCATTTCATTTGGACCTTAGATGAAAGAGATATGATTAAGTTAGTAAGCTGTACGCAAATGAAAATAGATAGTCGGCAAGAGAAAAATTAATGAACGCCTAGAATTTTATGTTGTGCGTTGATTATAGAAGTATAAAATTGATTTAAATTCTATATGACTGAGGGTATAAGGAGGTTGCCGAAGTGTTTGTGGAAATTTTTATGCAGGATTCAGTGAATAGTCGCTGGGATTGTCCATGATAGTCGCTGTTACTATTCACGGGCTATTGTATGTGTAGCGAAGCTCTAGCAAAATTTCCGTAGGAATGGACCAAAAATTTAACTAAGTAAAATTGAAACTTATTAGGTTAAGTATAAGAAGATGTTAGTAATGTTACAAATATAGTTAATACAGCTGGACAATACTCAAGACATACCTAAGACCTATAGCTCGCAAAATTATAAATGACGTTAAGAAAATTTAATCGGATGTATATAAAATAAATGGATTAACAGGAGAAATAGAGAAGAGGTTATAAAAAGAACTTATCGACATAAAATCGAAAAATACTATTCATTTGATAAATTTTAAAAAAAGAATATACGTAAAGAAAGGACACATGAAAAAAATAGTTGAGAACGATTAAAGGAATTAATTATAGGATTTATAAATAGATAATGATTTAAGGATAATATCAAAAGAATAATTTGGTATCGAGAAACGAGTTTGATTGTGAAGCATAGACGGCAAACATAAATTGAAGGAGTTGAAGTAAAGCATAATAAAAAGACATAAAAAGAAACACTAGAGAAGATATATAGTAAAATGAGAAATTAACTAAATTGTGATTTGTTAGAAAACAGCAACGGAATCTAGCTATGGGAACACGTAGGACAAGCGAGAGGCGAATGCGACACTAATATCAGGTTTGGTACTTTACCCTTGCTCGTTGTATTTATGTATACATGCTTTGATGTGAATATGTATTACCTTGTTTGCGATGCTATGCTATAGTTTGATATATGTGTCGACTTGCGAATAATTAACATGTTAAATTGACTGAGTAAAAGTAAAGTACCCACTAAGCGAAATGTTTAGCAAGTTTAGTGTCTGCTAAACTTGTAGGTCGCAAAAAGACACAAAGGAATCAGAACGGTCAAGTAGAGTCAAACTCACCAGAAATACTTAGTGTGGCATATGCTGCGAAAAGTCAGACGCCAAAAGGAGCAATAGCATGAAAGAAGAAAAAAAAAAATTTCTCAGATAATGTTCTATATACCAAGTAGTATCAAACGTGGCACTCTTTGCTCGGCTAGTATTAGTCGGGTTAAGGGGTGTTATATTGTATCTCTATGCAATTTAATCCATTTTACGTCTTAACCAATTATGATAGAATCCTTGACTAATCATGTGTAGTATTTTTCTTAATTGCTAGCTAATTACTTTTTATTAATGACTTACCTAAATTCCAATTGTACTCCAACGCTTAATGTTAAGTTTTTACCCTTGAACATATTGTATCAACAAATTTTGTATTCCTGAAATAAGAAAATAAAAAAAAAAAAATATAGTGGTTACAACCTCTATTTGAATCCTCTGATTCTTCTCTTTGCAATGAATATGATGAGAGGGTCACTGAGACTTGATCTCGAATCAGTTGATCTTGATTTGGGTTGAATTTGATTTGATCTTTAGATTGATTTGAGCTTTGATCTTGGATTTGAGTGACAACAGAGCTTTGTTGACGATCTTCAGACGAGTCTTCGGACTTTGAGGAGAACTTTGTGTCTTCGATCTGTTAGAGCTTCGGAATCTTTGATTTGCAAGAGCTTTGGAGTCTTTAATTTGTCAGAGCTTTGGAGCCTTGAATTTTCTGTCCCTTCAATTAAAGAGAGACAGTCTATTTATAGGGATTTTGGGATGCTTGCTCATTAAGTGAAGCAATTTGATTGGTCCACTTGACGCATTCCTATTGGTCTTTTCTTTTTGATATTATTACATAATTTATTTAATGTAATAATTATCCAAATATTATTTCAATAACCATTTAATATTTAATTTGGTTATTTTATTTAATTTAGCTAATTAATTAATAAATATTAATTAATTAATATTTTTTTATAATTTCCGTGCAAAACAGATGCCCCTCAAGACTTGTTAACAATTTAATTGAACAAGTCTCAAAAATTTGAAGACTTGTGCGGGAAAAATTTTCTTTAATTCACACTTTCATTTGTTACATGATTTTTGGCCTGACATGTAAACCACTTTGCCATGCCAGCCGCTTTGACTTGCTTGAACTTAAAATCTCGGCTTGCTTGATGAAGCCTTGATTTTTTTTTTCCGTAAACTTGATCCCGATTTAATAAGGACAAACAAATTATAATCCCCTCTTTTTTTAGGGAATAATAATTAAAAATTATAATCCTTATTTGAGTAGGAATATGATTCTTTATTATGAATATCTTACTTCTTTTTTAATTTAACCCTAATAACATTAGGATTAAATCGTATCTTATAAAAGCATACAAACGGAAACCCTTATACACATCAAAGGGTCGGCGAAAACGCTCACATCACGGCTTGCCTTTGAATATTGAAGGTCCACACACTCACATCGCCGTTTGCCTTTGAATATTGAATATCCACTATGGTAAACAAATTTCTTTCAACTTGGACTTAATTGTTGTTTGCTTAAATCTGATTATGAATTTAACATGAATACCAACAATAGATACCATCATTATGATAATTACAGTTACCAAGGCAGACTTGTTCTTTAACTTAATGGTAATTTTTTTGTATTGTCTAATATGATAATCATCAATTCCAAGGGAAGTCATGCTTTTTTTTTTTTACACCAATCACAGCACTTTTTTTCCCAAACACCAGAATTACCTTCTTGTTGGTGTTGCTTTCAATTGATTTTTTTTTCAGATCTGATTTGATGAAATATAAATTTTTGATCATACAAGATACTGATTTTGAATCTGTACTGCATCTGACTGAGGATTGACTTTGGTTTTGTCTTGCTAATTTCTGACTTTATATTGCTTTTTTTTTTGGCAGATTTCCAGCTTTTTTTTTTCTCTTCCTCTTTTTATTTTCATCTTTATTAGGTGGGAATTTGGCTGTACTGTTTGATCTCTTTAATAGCACTAGCACATTAACATCATCCGATCATCAATATCATCATATCATCAGCATCATCAAGAAGTTACCATCATCATCAGATCCTCAAGTCATCAAATCATCAACATTATCAGATCATTATCACCAATAATCAACATTATCATATCCTTATCATCATATCAACAAGTTACCATCATCAGATCCTCAAGTCATCAAATCGTCAATATTATTAGATCATCATCAACAATAATCAACATCATCATTAGCTCATTATACCATCAGTGTCGATGGCAACTATGGATTTCCGGTGATCTGTCACCGTGCTTCCTATCTCATGCATTGTACGGCCTACGGGCATCGGTGTTTTGAGTTTCTGCCACTTGACCATGCTTCCGGTCCCTTACATCGTTCGACCTATAGGCGACAGTGCTTCGAGTTTTTGCCACCTGACCTTGCTTCTGGTCCCTTACATCGTGCAGCGGTGCTTCGAGTTTCTGCCACCTCACCATGCTTCCGATCTCTTACATCATGCGGCCTATGGGCGGTGGTATCATGATCTTCGAGCTTCTGCCACCTCCCCATGCTTCCGGTCCTTTACATCATGCAACCTATGGGGGGCGATGCTTCGAGTTTCTGCCACCTCACCATGCTTCCGATCTCTTACATCGTGCAGCCTATGGGCGGCGGTGTCATGATCTTCGAGCTTCTGCCACCTCGCCATGCTTCTGATATCTTACATCGTGCGGCCTATGGGCGGCGGTGTCATGATCTTCAAGCTTCTCGCATCCTTGTTTTATGAAAAAAATTGATGATGGCTGAAGAGATTTGCTTTGATTTGACTTTTTTTTTTCAGTATTTTGCCATTTATCATTATTATTTTCATTCTTCACCCCTTGCTTTTGGTAATGAACAAATTAATTATGCAAAATTAGTATTGATCATGTGCATTTTTTTTAATGCAGTCGATTTGATCAATTAGATTGCTTCGAGCTTCATTAATCCATTTTCAACAACTCACTTTTGCCCTAACTTATTTCAGAAGCATCATCAACATGATTCGCTTATTTGATCTTCCATCCTCTAGCAAAGGTCCAAGAATCAAAATTCTAAATTATGAAGAAGAAATTTCACGACCTGGCATGATTCTCGCTTATTAGAAATCTGCCCAAGGATATTCTGGAGTCACGCTACCTAGCAAGTTATATCCCCACATATTCAGGATTGGACTATCCAACAAAGCTATCAATTGGAAGCTCGAGACGATGGATCTGAACTCTTGCAACGTGCTCCAGTCTTTGCTTCATTCGCTTCATTTTTCGCCATCGTATCTTCCTTATCAAATTGTATTTGCAATAAGGAAATCTCTTGCCACTCTACATTCAAGCTTTCTGGCGAGTTTTCTTTCCTTACTCCAGCTATTTTTTTTATATGCTTCCCTTTTTTCTATGCGATGTGCTTCCTTTTTTTTTTTTTGACATATGACTGAACTTAGCAAAATACTAAGCTGCCTACGTACCTTCTATTAAGAAGGATCAAGTCATAACATAGTTCAAATACATGAATTTTTTTTGTGCCGCTCACAGTTTTAACTCATACGGGCCAGGAGTGTCGTCGAGCTTCTAGGCATAGTATTTCTTCAAGAACTTGCCGTTCATGGGCCTGATGCGCACTCCATCTTGACCAACTGTCTTGTATGCTCTGTTACTGTAGACTTCTTGCACAACATGTGGTTCATCCCAGTTTAAGAGGAATTTGTTGCCCATCCATTTAGACATGATTATTGGCCTTCGAATTGCGAGCACCAAATCACTAACTTGAAAAGATCGAACTTGCACATTTTTGTTGAAAGCTCTGCACATCCTTGCTTGATAGCATTCCAGATGTTGTTCTGCTTCCAGATGCTTTTCATCCAAAGCTTCAAGTTCTTGTAGGCATAAGTGAACATTATCTTCACTTAAAAGGCCTTCTTAGATTTCTATTCTTAAAGATGATATCTATTGTTCAAGAGGCAAGACAGCTTCTACGCCATAAACCAGTAAGTATGGGGTCGTTTGAGTTGAAGTTTTAAATGTGGTTCGACATGCCCAAAGTGCTTCACCCATCTTCTCATGCCAGCCTCTTTTTGACTTGTTGACTATCTTCTTCAGTAATTTTCCCAAAGTCTTGTTAAAAGCTTCTGCTAAGCCATTTACAGGTGCATTATACATGGATGAGTTGTATTGTTTGAATTTGAATTGCTCACACAACTTATCCATCGCTTTATTGCTGAACTCCCTTCCATTATTTATTATGATATAGCGAGGTATATCGTAACAATAAATGATGTTTGTTCGAATAAAGTTCACCACCGTTTCTCTCTTGACTTTTTTGCATACAGCAGCTTTGGCCCATTTGGAGAAGTAGTCGGTTGCAGCCAAGATATATATATATATGTGACCACCTGAAATTTTTGGTAATGGCCCCACCACATCAAATCCCCAAGCTTTGAAAGGCCATAATGCCATAGTAGGATGTAGTGGTTCTGTGGGTTGGTGAATCAAGTTTGCATGAAGCTGACATTTTGGACATCTCTTAGCATACTCCATACAATCTTTAACCATCTTTGATCAGTAGTAGCCCATTCTTTTGATTTGAAAGTGTAGCTTTGGCCTAGATTGATATGCTCCATAGATTCCTGAGTGTGCTTCCTTTAAAGCTTTGAGAGCTTCATCTTCTTCTAAACATCGAAGAAAAAATCCATTGAAAGAACGACGATAAAGTGTCCCATTAAAAATTATGAAGTGCAAAGCTCTTCTTCTTACTTCAGTCCTTTTCTTTGGATCATCATGCAATTTTCCATGCTCCAGATAATCCATGAACGGTTGTCGCCAGTTTTTTTTTAGCTTGGTTGATTGACACAATATATGCTTCTTCAACTTTCTCATCAAGCACAGCTGGTACCACCCATCGTTGGCAAACATGCACACTTGTCTTTTCTTCCGACGATGTAAGAGTTGCTGCTAGGTTAGCCAACGCGTTAGCTTGTTTATTCATCTTCCTTTCAACATATTTCAGAGAAATATTGTCAAATGAAGTGAGGAGATTGTTAGCATATTTGAAATATGGAAACAACTCTGGTTTTCTCACTTTATAAATGGAGAGCAATTGGTTTATCACCAACTTTAAGTCACTAAATACTCTAAGATGAGTCAGTTGCATTTCAGTTGCTACTTCTAAGCGAACAATCAAAGCTTGATATTTTGAGACATTATTGGAGAATTTTTCCACCAAATTGAATGCGAAAGGTATCACCTCACCACTTGGACTGATGAAGACCACTCTAGCACCGACTCCGCTAATACTTACTGCCCCATCAAAGAAAATTTCCCAAGTTTGTGGGATCTCAACAAGAAATACTTCTTCATCTGGCAAATCTTTAGAGAAGTTTCAATCTCCCAGAATTAGATGATCTGTGAGAAAATTAGCTAAAGCTTGCCCCTTTATAGCTTTCTGTGGCACATATATTTCAAATTCCTGAAGTAAAAGGGCCCACTTTGTTAATCTTCCTGAAAGAAATTGGCCTTGACAACATGTACTTGATTGGATCAGCACGAGAGATTAATTGAACTATATGTGCTTGCAAATAATGCCTCAGCTTCTTCATTACAAATGTTAATGCCAAACACATCTTTTCAATAAGCGAATACCTTTGCTTAAATTGAGTTAGCATTCTACTGAGATAGTAGAGTGCATTTTCTTTTCCTTCTTCATTTTGCAGTTCATATCCAGTGGTTGCGTCTACCATAACTTCAATGATAGGGAGAGGAAATCATCCTTTGGGCAAGCAACATTAAGATCTCAAAAATTCACGCACACTCTTATTTGCCCATTCTTTTTCTTAACTGGGATGATATTAGATATCCAAGTGGGATACTTTACTTCCCTAATGAACCTAGCATTAACGAGCTTATTAACTTCAGCCTCTATTTGAGGAATCAATTTGGAGTGAAATTTCCTTTGCGCCTGCTTTATTGGCTTTACTCCTTTCTTGATTGCTAAGTTATGAACTGCAACCTTAAGATCCAATCCAGGCATTTCCCTGTATGACCATGCAAACACATCACGATACTTACACAATTATTCTACATACTCGACTTCCTCTTCTGGAGATAATTTTACGCTGAGATAGATTGGGCGATGATCTTCTGATGTCCCAATATTTACCTCCTTCAGTTCATCGATCGTTGCTTTGTTGCCTTCTTCAAAAATTTAGGGAGCATCATCAGCACTTTCCACCATGAAGACTTGTTGTTATAGAACAACCTACACACCAAGAGGATGATAATGACCAAGGGAGCAAGGATGAGATTGTCAATCCAATTATTCTACCTCAAGGACCTATAACAAGATCAAAAGCAAAGAAAATTCAACAAGGTTTAATTTGACATCTACAAGATTTGGTGAATTTGGCTTCTAATGGGTTGCAAAGAATCCAAGGCTTCAAGACAAGACCAAATAAAGTTATTTACAACTTACTTCAAGTCCAACTTCACAATGGGCTTACTTAGTGGGGTTGCATAAGCTTGTTTTAGTTTTAACTTTATTATTAGAATAAAATTAGTTTTATTGCTTTATTAATAGGCTGTCTAAACTTATTTAAGTTAAGGCCCATAAGTTGAACATGTTTCCTTTAAGGATTAGGATTTTAGGTCATGTAAAGGTTATATAAAGGCCTAAAAATAAGTTTACATCAGATTTGCTTGACATTATAACCAAAAAACATTTTGGCTTTTATCTTTGTATTCTTGAGTAGAATACATGCTTAAGGAACATTCAAGTAGACTGATCATCTTTTTATGGAGTGTTTCGAATCTGGGATTTGGAAGCAGGTTCTTCTTTATTCTAGATCTTTGATCATATCTTTCTAAGTAATCTGAATTCTAGCTTTTCTTAGGGGTTGAGACTAAATTGTTATTGGGGTTTTCACATTAATATTGTGGGGGTTTTCAAGTTAATGTTATGGGGGTCTGTAATAATCAAAGGGGTTCTCAGGCTTATTCTTGGGGGTTCTCAGGCTTATTCATGGAGGTTCCGTATCATTTGGTATCAGAGCTTTGGCTATAGATCAGGTTTTATCCTTTTCTTTCGAATTCTGAATTCTTGTTGTTCTTTTGTTCTTCTATGTTTATCTCATACTTTCCTTGTGTTTCTTTATTTCCTCTTCATCTAAAATATTATCTTCTTTTTGAATTCTAATTTTTGTGTTTGGCAAATATGATTTCTTTTCATCAATTTAAGAAGTTTACAAATTAGATTTGGTGTTTGTGATTAAAAAAAAGAAAAAAATGAAAATTGCTTAAAAAAAAAAGAATTCTAGAAATTGTGATTCCTGATCAGAATTGGATTTTAATTACCATTATTGTGATTCCTAATCAGATTTGGACTTTAGTTGTGATTCCTGATCAAGATTGGATTTTAATTATCATCATTGTGATTCCTAATCAGATTTGGATTAATTTCTTTTGGGCTCTTTGGGAGTACTCTACATATAAATCTTTACTTTCCTTTTCTTTTCATACGTCTTTTGCTTCTATTGAGTTGTCACTTCTAGTTCTAAATTTTAGATTCTGAAATCTACATAAAAAGGCTACTTGTATTGTTCACAGAATGTGATTCACTTAAGAACATAAAAGAAATTAGCTAGAGTGGTGGTGTGAGGAAAGCCATGAGTGAAATAAATTACTTGAGCGAAGCACGAGTGACCAACCTCATCTTTGGAGTGTAAACACGCGAGGGAGTGTTGTGAGGTCCTTACTTTATTACTGTTTTTGTTATTTCTAACCTTTTTATTGCAGCAATGTCAAACATAGATGAAAGTAGTGGAGCTGGCCATGTTGATGAGGCTAGATTGCGCGAGGCTCAACAATCTGAATTTACACGTTTATATCGCACTATGGAGAACGTGAGAGAAACATTAAAGTGTATGGATTTAAGGTTGCAAGCTGTTGAGAGAGCAACACCGGAGCACAATGAGAGACCAAGAGGTGGTAGAAATCAAATACCTCAAGCTAATGATGATTTGGGAGATGATTTTGAGTATGAGGATGAGAATGCAACTTTTATCCTTAGAGGAGGTAGAGGAGGTTGTGGTGCTGTTAGAGTTAGAAGAGAAATGATGTTTGATAATGCATTCTATGGATGAAACCGTGGTGATGATGGCTCTATAGATAGGAACTTGGGTAGCATTAAATTGAAAATTCCTAATTTTCAAGGAAAATCCCTAATTTTCAAGGAAAATCATATCCGGAGGCTTATTTGCAATGGGAAAAGCAGGTTGAGCTTATATTTGATTGCCATCAATTTAGTGAGGAGAAAAGAGTCAAGTTGGCCATTACTCAATTTTCAGATTATGCTATAGCTTGGTGGGACCAATTGGTGACTAGTAGAAGAAGAAATTAGGAGTATCCAATTGAGACTTGGGATGATTTTAAATCTGTTATGAAAAAGAGATTGGTGCCTAGACATTTTCATAGAGAACTTGTGCAAAGACTTTAGGTTCTTAAACAAGGTAGTAGAAGTGTGGATGACTACTACTAAGAGATGGAGATGATCATGACTAGAGCTAATATAGATGAAGACATGGAGACTACTATGCCATGATTTTTGGCTGGATTGAACATGAACATAGCTGATCGAGTTGACTTACAGCCTTATGTGGAGTTAGAAGAGATGGTGCATATTGCCATCAAAGTAGAAAAACAACTCCAAGGAAGAGGACCATTAACGTATGTTTCCAAACCTTATTTTAATCCTATTTCTTCTTGGAAAAAGGATGGAAAGAGTGATTTTAAGCTTGGAAATAAGGCTGTTAATGATGATGGAAAGGGGAAGACAGATTTGAGTTCTAAAGGCAAATCCAAAGTTGAAGAGCCTAAAGTGAGAAATAGGGATATTAAATGTTGGAAGTGCCAAG
>CATIWJ010293597.1:0-26104 GCA_949640765.1 Croton laevigatus
TAGAGTTTTTAAACTTCATTATCAGATCTTTGTCATCACCTGTGTAAATTAAATCGTCAACATAAATGCTAACAATTAAAATTTTACCTCCATTTCTTTTGATGAACAAGGTCTGTTCAGTTGGACACTTCTGAAAACCGTCAGTAATGAAATGAGACTCTATGTGACTGAACCAGGCCCTTGGTGCTTGTCGTAATCCATACAAGGCTTTATGTAGCTTGTAAACTTTATGATCTTCCCCTGTCTTTACATACCCCTTTGGCTGCTCAACATACACATCCTCACTCAATCTTCCATGAAGGAACGCAGATTTGACGTCTAGCTGAAAGATATCCCATCCTCTGCTTGCTGCTAATGCCACAATCATTCTTACAGTATCCATGCGTGCAACAGGTGCAAAGACTTCAGTAAAATCAACTCCTTGTTGCTGAGAGTACCCCTTAGCCACTAAGCGTGCTTTATATTTATCAACTTCACCAAATTCATTCAACTTTGTCTTGTAGATCCACTTCACTCCAATTGTTTTTGCTCCAATTGGCAGATCCATAAGCTCCCAGGTTTGATTCTTTTCAATTGAGCTTATTTCACTGTCCATTGCTTTTCTCCATTTCTCATGCTTCACAGCTTCTTCAAACAGAATCGGATCATCTTCAATGACATCTTGCATCATGTAGGCCTCTATTTCTTCTTCACTTAGTCCTTCTCCACTTACATAATCATCCATCCATGTTGGCGTCCTTCTCTCCCTTATTTGAGTCACCGTCCCTGCGTTATTACCCCCTTTATTATTCCCATCATCTTCACTTTCAGCACCGACTTCTTCTTCAGTTTCTTCTTCACGATCATCATCACTCCATAGTAATTCAGCTCTGATTTGTTCTTTGAAATTGCTGTCCCAATTCCAATTTTTTTCTTCCTCAAAAATTACATCTTTACTAACCACAATTCTTTTGGTCTTAGGGTCAAACAGCCTATACCCTTTCGACTCTTCACTAATACCCAACAAAACACAAGGAAAACTCTTATCATCCAACTTACTTCTTTTCGCTTCTGGTATATGGACATGTGCAATACACCCCTAAATACGGAAGTGCTCAACGGAAGGCTTGATTCCACTCCATGCTTCTTGAGGAGTGACGTTCTTTACGGCTAAGGTTGGACATCTATTTAGTAGATAAAATGTCTAGATGACAGCTTCTGCCCAAAAAGTCTTAGGAACTTTCTTGGAAATGAGCAAGCAACGCACCATGTTCATGACTGTTCTGTTTTTCCTCTCGGCAACTCCATTTTGGTGAGGTGTATAGGCAGTTGTGAGCTGTCTTTTGATCCCTTGCTCTTCACAAAAGGCTTTAAAGTTGAGTGAAGTGAACTCTCCTCCTCTATCTGTCCTTAAGCACTTGATGGATTCTTCTGCTTCTTTTTCTACCTGCTTCTTGAATATTTTAAATTTTCCAAGTGCTTCTGACTTCTCCACTAGTAAATATGCCCAAGCTTTACTACTATAATCATCAATAAAACACAACACATACCTTTTTCCACTGTGTGATGTTGGTTCAATAGGCCCACAAATGTCAGCATGAACAAGCTCTAGTACCTTAGTTGCACGCCATTCACTCCTTTTTGGTATCACGTTCCGGTGTTGCTTTCCAGTAAAACAGTCAGTGCAAGTAAAGCTTGAATCTTCTAATTGAGGTAGTCCATGCACCATCTTCTTGGATTGCAAAGTCTTCAAGCCTTTTAGATTCAGATGGCCATATCGCTGATGTCATAAAAGTGTGGTATCAATACTAGTATGCAAACACTCTTCTGTGGTACTTGTAATGGCTGTGGATCTTTCATTGATCAAGATAAACATACGATTAGCACTCATTTCAGTATGAGCAATAAGCCCTCTGTGTGGTTGATAAATGTTACAAGCCCCATTTTTTATTAGAATAGTAAGACCCTTTTCCTGCAATTGTCCCACACTCAACAAGTTATTTCTCAATTCAGGAACATAATACACATCGCTGGCCATAAAGTGAATGCCATTAAACACCAGCCTGACATTGCCTTTTCCCGCCACTAACATTCTGGTGTTGTTGCCACATTTGACAAAATGTTTAATGTCATCAACCAAGCTCAAGAACATACTTCTATCACCACACATATGATTGGAACACCCAGTGTCAAGGAACCATGCATCACTTCTCTTTGCCTCGTGTTCATCCACAAAAGCCATCAAAAGTAATTCTTCTTCCTCGTCCAGCTGTGCGTAGTTTGCTTCTTTATTCCAGTTAGGACATTCATATTGAAAATGCCCCATGCCGTGACATTTGAAGCATTCTACATTGGCTTTGTTGAAGGTTGAGTTACCTCTGCCACGTCCTCTACCTCTTCCACGAGATGACCTACGACCACGACCTCTTCCTCCTGTGTCTTCTTCATGAGTTACTTTTAATACTTGCTCTTCTGCTTGGGGCCTTTGAAATTTCTGCTCATGAACAATTAAAGAGCTTTGCAATTCATCTATTGACAAATTATCAATATCCTTCGATTCTTCAATTGAGCAGACAATATAATTGAATTTGTCACTCAATGATCGAAGTATCTTCTCCACTATATTACTATCATTCATTTGTTCACCATAAACTCGCATCTTATTAGCAATAGACATCACTCTTGAGAAGTAGTCAGAGACACTTTCACCAGATTTCATCTCAAGAATTTCAAACTCTTTGCGAAGAGCTTGAAGAATAGATCGTTTAACCCTTTTATTGCCTTCATACTTCTTTTTCATGGAATCCCATATCTGCTTGGATGTGTTCTTTTCTAGAATGGTTTCTAGAATAGTTCGATCGATAGCTTAAAACAAATAATTTTTCACCTTCAAATCTTTCAGCTTCATCTCATCAAGCTTTTTTCGTTGCTCCTCTGTCAATACCACTCCAGTTTCTGGCTCAACATAGCCAATCTCCACAAGGCTCTAGTATTTTTTAGATCTTAAGAAGTTCTCCATCAACATGCTCCAATGATCATAATGACCATCAAACCGAGGGATAGCAGGTTACACATAGTTCTCTTCAGTTGTCATCGCTATCACTGCTGCAAATTACAAAGACTGTTGTTTTGTCTCTTCATACCCAGTTGGGGCTCTAATACCAGTTTCTTAAGATAAAGACTTGACTAATAAACTGATACTCAGAAAAGCTTGATTATTATTAGAAATGAAAATGGACATTTAAATAGCCTTATAATGGTTAACTAAACACAAGAAAATAGCCAAGTAAATAGCTAAACAAAAAACGTGAATTACTGCATATCAGATTCCTAAAGACTAGGACTTAGTGAAACTAAATTGGAATAGTTCCTAAAAACTAGCAACTATCCATAACAAACAAAGACCTTTTCAAACACCCTATTAGAGAGGAAGAACAGTTAGAGCATCTCCAAACCAAATGTTGGTTCTATTTTTTGTGGCATGCTCAAATATAAGGTATTGAGATGATTTGGCAATCATATACTTCTAGACATTAGATTGAATTAAAAAGCTCTCCAATTCGTAATATTACACTCAATTTCAATTTCAGTTGATGTGTATTATTTAATTTTTAATAATATTTTAATTAACAAAAATGGAATTGCAAAGTACATGAATTTAACATTGTGTTATGTTAAAAAAAATGAATTTAACAGTGTGCAAAATTTTATTTCCTCACTGTTGTTTGATTGTATATGCTAAATTTGCTTCATTGTTAATAATTCTTGCAAGTAATGTTCATAAAGCATCAAACACTCTAGTTTTACTCTTAATTAATGTATTTCTTTGTGCAGATGCTTCAAACTTCAAAATGTTCTGTGTTCCATAAACAAAGAAAAAAAAAATGAAATCATCAAGCACTGCATTTGTCAACTCATGAGAACACCATTATCATAAATTCGCACCGAAATCGCAGCAATGGAGCCGATTATGCATCTGGAAAGCCTCCCCCTCTTTTTCTGCGTATCTCAGCCTCCTTCATCACGATCTGGCTTTTCCCCATTACCACAAGCAGAAAGAAGATTAAGACTGAGAATACTTGATGCTTATCTTTCGCACCGACAACAATATAAAATTATTTTCAATCAAACTAAACATATACAAACAAATAGATATACAAAAATTTAAAGCCCAAAACTAAATAACAGCTTATAAATTTAAACAAAGTAAAACCCAAAGGAGAAAAGAGAGAGATTTAAATATACAACATGTGTTTTTAAGGTGGATTAAGGAGGAGGGATTCAGGTTCTAAATTTTCTTGCTACAACTCGTGATTTTGCTGGTCTTGAAGATTGATACTTGTTCAGGATTCTCTCTCGATGGCCTTTTATATGTGTTGGAAATTATGGCCTGTGAAAGTAGTTTAGAGTCAACTTTGAGCATCGAAAAAATTGCATTTTGAATAATATGAAATATGTCATTGTATTTTACGCAATAAGAGTTTTCCAATCATCTATTATATATTCAAAATGGATTAAACGCGAATGAAAAATTAAAACTCAAAGTGAGCTTGGGACTAAAAATTAAATGGAGCAATCCCACATTGCTTAGTAATGAGATTGTGGAGTGGTTTATAATGAATGAGTTTTTTATAAAGTTTTTTTTATAAAGAAGTAACATTATAAGCATAAATGTTACCCTCTCACACGTAGGGGGTTGCAAATCCTCGATCTAGTGAAGTGAAAGCTAGACCAAAATGGTCAACTACATATTTTTTTCCTTCATTTAAATTGTTTTAAATACAGTTTAATTAGTAGTGCTCCCTATATAAAGACTTGTTTTACTTTTGTTTTGTACGTTTTGAACATCAACGAAAAGCTAAACAAAATTTCAAAAATTTATTTTCCTTCCGTTTTCTTTGGGCAGTCTCTTTGTTTTAGGTTCCGGTGATAACCTCTACTTACGATTGTATATGCATACTGTTGCTATTGTATCATAAGAGACAGTTGTCTATTACGGATAAATCTTGTCTTAAGAAGACCGTTCATACAGGCCTCAACTCTTCTTTTTCATCTCTTTCTTTTTCGTTAAGGTTTATTGTTAATTTATTTTACGTTTATGATTAAGTATTTTATTATTTATACTTCTGTAATTTCTGATTAATTAAATTTATTTACGTAATTGTGAAACTAACATGTGTCGATGCTTTTGCAAGTACTGAAATTGAGAATGAAAAAAGAACTTAAATTGAAGATGAAACCAGGCATAGATCGATTAATTAATCGATTAATCAATTGATTGAAGCCGAAAAAAAATAAAGAACTAAAAATTAAATCATAAGAAGAATTCATTATTTCTCAAGAAGGAAGACATAGTTGTTTGTTTGTTCAAGATGGAGATGAAGATGGAAAAAGAGAAACAAAACGTTTGGAAGTATGTAGAGTTGAATTCATAAGAGAATGTTGGGTCAACATATCTAAGAGAGCCTCTAGAAATAAAGGGTGTGGTAAACATCCTCTATTACTTTTTGAGCTATATCACATTGACAGCCCAAATAGAAGGTAGGGTTTAAAAGAATTTTTTTTATTCATTTTTTCTATTTTTCTAATGTAGCACTTTTATTAGAGCAATTCATATTTGGGTTAGAGATGCTCCAAGGAAGAAAAGAAAGCTTTAGAGTGTCTTATAGGATTCATTTGGGAAAAAAATAATTAGAGACTAAATTATTGAAGACACATTTTTTTTTTTAAATCTTGTTCAATTTTGCTTTACCATCTTCATGATCATTATCATTATTTTCATTATATACTAACCAGAAATTTAGTAAATAATAATTTTTTATTTTAACATTCCTTTACAATTTTTTGATTTTAATAATATAATAATAATGATAACCTTTTTATATAATGATTAATGGAAAATTTAATTAATATGAAAAGGAATTTCTATTTTTATGTAATTTTTTATATTATAATATGATAATAGTAATTTAATTATAGTTATCTACTAATACGAATTTTTCTAAAAATAAATATAGTTATATTATAATCTAAGTACAGAATAATTTAGTAAATATTTAAAAGGAATAGGATTATTATTGGAACAAAAATATTCCCTGTCATTCTCTTATTTATTTATATATAATTAGTTTAAATTAAAATTGATTGTGCTCTGTTTATTTTTAATTTATATTGTGCTCTCGCGGTTGGATTTAGTAGACTTTTCGTTTTAAACTCTAAATACTGTATTCTTCGACACGAGCCGAACGGAAAAAAAAAGGGCTTCCCGTACATAATAAGTGACTTCCGTATTTTATAAATAATACGGCATATAAAAATGGAAACTCAAATATACCCAAGTTCTTTCGTTTCTTTCCATTCTTCTACTACTCCGTTACTTTATTTCATTCTGAGTGTAGACCACCAAGAGAGTACTAGACCAGACCCTCACCTCCCTATCACGCCCGACCTGAAGACCTACGGTCTGACTCCGACCAAACAGTACTTCTGTTTGCACTTTTGTTGCAGCTTCCGATTCCAAAAACATCAGGTAAACTAAACATTGTTTCTTTTCATTTTTTTTCCCTTTAATTTGTCATAAATTTCAGTTTAATAACTTTAATTTCTTTGTTTCATGTCTTGAATATTGAATTTCAGTTAAATGGTCATGTAATTGGTATATTGAAAATTGATGAGCCTATGAGAATTCAAATGGTCCTGTTTTTTTATGTCGAGGGACTGAGTTGTATTGACTGATAACTAGATTAAGGTAGTTGAGTTTAGGCCCTTTTATGATTTTTTAACCTCCTCTTTTTGTTGTACTATAAGAAGCATCCACATTTAATTTTATCTTTCCATCCGCCAGAAGAGCCTAACACATCTTGCTTTGCTTATCCACCTTAGCCTTCTTTATTGTTGGAATCAAATTTTTCCATTTGAAATTCCTTTAAACAATACTCTGTCTTAGAAGAAATTCCTTTCAGGGGAGCACCTAAAGATAAATACCATAGCGAGGGGTGGGAAAATACCGTGAACCGAAAATCGGTTAACCAAGTGGTTTAGCTCGATTTACGGTTCAAAAACCGTAGAAATTGATTAATTCGATTCGATGTTTGGTTTTCAATAGGTGTGTATAAAAATAACCGAATTTCAATTTCCGAACCGAATCGAACAAAAAATTAACCGAATTTTTAGTTCGGTTATCGGTGCAGCAGTGAAGGAAACCGAAAAATTCGGTTCGGTGATCGGTTTTGATATTTTATAAACCGAACCGAAGTAGAGGGGTTATTTTGGTCCGCCGAAAACTTAACCTAATAATCCCTAAGCCTTCGTTTTTCTTCATCTCTTCTCTTCACTCGCTCATTTCCGAATCACTCACAAACCACCAGACCTAGCGGCGCCGCGTCCTTCATCTCCTCCTCGCCGCCTCGCCGCTCGTCGATCCCGCCTCCCCGTTCCCCTCCTTCGTCAAGAGGACCGGCGACCTTCACTCATTTCGAATATCTCACAAATCAGACCAGCGCCGCGCTGCGCCGCTCTGCTCTCCAACGCTCGTCGATCTCGCCGCCTCGTTCCCTCCCTCCGTCAACAAGACCGGCGTTTAACCGCCATATCAGCGTCCTTCAGGTGAGTTTTTCTTTATTTTCTTTATCTTGTTTATTTCAGTTGTTTTGATTTATTTGTTCTGACTTCATTTTCGTCGACCGGAACGGCCATGATCTCTGCTCTCTTCCAACTTTCTCTATCAATGTACAATAGAACTGAAAACAAATGAAATGAACTAATTTCGCTTTCTAATTTTTGTTTCTGTTGCTTTTCGGTAAGAATCTTCTTTGATTTCATTGCTTAGGCATCGTATATTTAGCTACTAGGGTTTTCTATTCTGTCATTTCTTTTCGTTGGATTGATGGTGACTATTTAGGGTTTCGGCAATTTGAAGTAGTGTTAGCTTTGTTTATCTACGTTGGATTGATGGTGACTATTTAGGTTTTTGCTGATTATGTTTGGTCTGGTTTGTTATATTATCAATGAGAAAATTTTTTGATTTGAAGCATTTAGGTTTTTATAGATTTTAGTATCAATTTGGTTACTTTCAGATGGGTTCCTGTCTGTTATTTGATGTTGAAATAAGATGTGCAAAACAGTAGGTTTGATGTGGAAAACAGTATATTGGGGTTGATTTGTTTGTTCATTAAGATGGTTTATTTTTTATGCTGAAATTTGCAATTTTGGAGTGATTATAATTGGAGAATGCATATGTTATGTTCTGTTTTGTCATATGAATAACTTTTTTAATATTGTTCTTTCTTTCTTAGATATGATGACAGCTACACAAGGAGAAGGCTCATTGTTTCCCCCGCCTTTTCTATTGATTGACAGGATTTCCTTGCGTCATACTTGTTGATTTTGCTATTCATTTTGTTGTAGTAATGTTGAATTTGAATGTTTTTAATTGTGTTGTTAAGTTATTAAAATGTTGAACTTATGATAAACTTTTTGAAAGACTGTAGATTATTATTTTTTCGGGATTTATCATGATGTTGTGATGGATATATATTTGAATTGTTGAATTTTAGGTGTAAGGTTTAAATTTTGTTAAGATATGAAGTTGAAAATATGTTCAATGTGAAGGAAATAGGGATTATTTTTGCTGGTTGTATTTCACAGGTTTTGTTTTAAGTTGAATTTATGATGATGAAGTGTGTTTGAAGTTGAAAATAGAAGCTGAAAATGTGATGTTGAAAATTCGGTTTTCACCGAACCGAACATAAAAATTCGATTTGGTTTGAAATCGGTTTTCCTTCAGCAAAATCGGTTTTCGGTTTTTAAAAATCAAATTCGGTTTTAAGTCGGTTTATTCAATCGAACCGAATTTGTACACCCCTAGTTTTCAATGTATGAGAACTGAACCGAAAACTGATTCTCTAAACGACCCGTTTTAAACTAGCCCTAATATTTACCCATTGTTCTTCTTCTCATTTCCTTCCTGCCGATCAACCAGTCCACCCGGAATTATCTCTTATGAATCCATAAATTCCTTCTCATCCCATGTTTGCCATCACTCTCATCTCTATCTCCGACGTATCTTCTCCCTCTCTTCACTTCTTGCTTAAAATACAACTCTGATTTTTCTCTTTTTTCTCTTGCTGACTTCGTTATGCCAGCGCTTTCGTTTCTATCTTCCATTGAAGCTTATAATCTCCTTCCTCTGAATTTTCAGTCAATGGAGGCTAAACTTGAGCTTGCGATGCTTGCCTATTATACAGCACACATCAGCTGGTAATGGCGCTCTGAAACCTAACTTCGCAAAAGGTCAGTTCATTCGCTTTCCTGCTTCTTTTTTCTTTAAAATCAGATTTGATGTTGAAAGGATTTGCTGTTGATGTGAGTCTTTAATGATGCTTTTGCCAATGATGATTATAAGTTTATTGACAATGATTTTGATGATTTTTGCCCCTTTTTATGTTGATTTGCTAAAAGTTGTTTCGTTTGACTTATGGTTGAAAGTGTTGAATATTGAGTTGCAGTAGCAGAGGTTTCTGGCTTTGATCATTTGCAATTTGAAGAATTCTGTTCTACGATTTGTATATATGTTTATAGGTATATATGGATAGGTATATAGATATAAATCCTTGTTTGTACATAAATCTATGTATATATAAATCCTTGTTTGTTTCAGTGAACAAAGTACTCTTAACTCATTCATAGGTTGCAATGTAGTTGGGCTTAGGGTTTACAAAGTACTGTTAACATTGTTAGATCCTGGTCTATCCCCCAGTTTGTGATGAGTCCATTATTTTGTTGCTGTTATTTGACTATCTGCAGGTATTTGTTAGTTTTTTTCATTTTTCTTGCATGCCAACATTTATTTGTTTTGTAGGGTAGAAAGAATTCTTGTATTTTTACTTAGCTACTCATAGCTGCTGGTGTTTTACTTTGTATTATTTTTGAAGGATCAAATAACTTGTTGGTATTTCGGGTTTTAACCGAACCGAAACTGAACTGAAATATTCGGTTCGGCTACTGTTCAAATTTCTTCCGTTCGGTTTGGTTTTTGGGTCCATTTTCTTAGCTTTGGTTTTTGGTTCGGTTTGGCATTTTTTGGTTCTGTTGGCTGAATCAAACCGAAAATGCCCACCCCTAACCATAGCAGCGCTGCCACCATAGATAAAACATCCAATCCTCCACTCTGCCTTCTGTTTTCCTGCACAAAGAACTCCCATATGCCTGTTAAATTTAAATTATTTAACTTATCCACTCGCAAACCCAGTGTAGATACAAACCAAACCAGTCTGGCAAAATCACAGAAGAAAAATAAATGACTTTCATCTTCAAACTCGCCACAAAAAGGGCATAAACGTGAAACATTGATCCTCCTAGCTGAAAACTGACTACCAATAGAAGCCCTTTCTGGAAGAGCCTCCAAATGAAGGACTGCCCTTTCTTTGGTACATATAGTGACCTTATAACATTCCAGTTTAATTGAAATCTGGGACTTCTAGGAATTAAATGTAGAAATTTACACGCTTCTACATACCTAGATTCGACCGTATACAATCCAGATTTAGTAAAATGCCAGACTAATTTGTCTTGTTTGTGCCTATAATGGGCTGGAATATTTAAGATCAAATCTACATCATGGCTTACAAATAGTTCTTCCATAAGCCTTTCATTCTAGCCTCTATTCTGGGAGTCAAACAACTGGTGGACCCATTTTATTTCTGTCTTCTGCCATTAGTACACTGAGGAAGAAAAGGAAAGTGATTAGGAACCCATGGATCTTATAACAGTTAACATATTTACCTCCCTTTATCTGCCATCTAATTCCCCTTTTTAGCAGTACACTCCTCTTCATTATGCTTTTCTAGCCCCATGATGCATTAAACTTTTCCTTTGCATCCAGAATGGTTGTTTTATGAATTTTCTGGATTGTTGTTTTGGGCAACGAAAATGGAGTTATGTTTTGTGAACCTTGATTTCTTTTTCTATTCTATTTTATTATATATTAATATTCTATTTTTTCTCTATTTTATCATTGATAAAATAAATATTTTTTTATTTTCATGTATTTTTGTTCTATTATTATTATTATTTATTATATATATATATATTCTGTTCTAATTCTATTAGAATTAGCTATTTGAATTAGAGTTTCATTTTTAAATTATAATTCATTTGTTCCAAAATGAAGCTTCTAGGTAAAAACTATTCATTTAGCTAAGAAAAATTGTTGGGCCGTTCTTTCTGTCTTATAGAATACACTCTTAAGTGGCTTGGAATCAGGCCTAACAAGTAATCTAGCTTTTTAGATTATTTTATTTTATTTTATCTTTTTCTATTTCAATATGTAGATGGCTTTTAGAGGGCGGGGACGAGGGCGAGGACGATTTGGAGGAGGAGGAGGAGGATTTAGCTATGCTAAGCAAGAACAATTTGTGGATTTTCCTGTAAGTTAATTGTTCCTTTAGGCGTACTAAAGTTTTATGGGCTTGTTCAATTGTTCATGTTCTGTTTGAATTTTGAAAAGAAATTGGCTGTGAAACTTGAGTGGATGTAACTTAGTGGAATTCTCAATATATTTCTTTGTTTATTCATACTGATTGGATAATTTTTGTTTGAAATTGTAGGAAATTCAGTTACCTGATCACAAAAATGTCAAGAGAGAGAAAATTTTAATCGGTTTGAACTCAAGATTAAAAAGTTTCTGGGAATCTTCTGCTTATTATCTTGAAGATCCTGTTGCAAAGAGTAAGTACGGAAATATGAGCTTCCTTGCTTGCTTTTCATTTCTGTAATGCATATGCTAATTATTTTGTCTTAAAGCATGGCTTTGTGATAAATTGAAATTCATGGTATACTGACTTGATCTCATATGGATTGATAGCTAATTTCATTTTAATATCCATCTGCAACTTAAATTTAAGAAAGGGACATGTAGTTATATATTTTAGAAGTTCCAGACATGTCCACATTTCTTACATCATAAGGCATATTCATTCTTATAGATTGGAAGTGAGATTTGCTGCATGTGATGATAGCTAACCTCAATTTAATATACCTGTGGGGAGTAGTAGCACAAAATTGAATGTAGAGGATGTTATATGGTGTTCCTTTGCTTTTGGACAATATTTTTTTATTACACTCATTATCTTATTTTGCATTTTCGACAACATTTACCTTAGAGTTTGAACCTTGTCTTGCAAATGCTCTGCTTTTCTGATTCAGAGAGTCATTTGGAAAGTCCCAGTTTGGGGGATCATTGCTATGTTTTGATTGATGTCTTAAGCTATGTCTTAATTTTCTACGTGGGCTTAGTTTGCATCCCTCAATATTCCGGTGCAAATCCCAGCAGTGGCTCAATGAACTTGCCCATATTACATGATGTTTCTTGCTCTTTTTTCAGAATGAATGGTCCATGGCACAAGTTTCACTAAATTTTTGTTGGTTCAGTCTTGTCTTCTTTGTTTCTTGCTATATGAGTTGGTCTTTTGCGTGTTTCTTTTAACATATTTCAAGACAATTGGTGTGCTCATCTGTGTTTTGATTTTTCCAAAATTTTCGTTTACCTTGACCATGACAATAGAGAGCCAAAGTATTGACATAGAAAGATTTTCTGATTGGGGAAAACCAAAGAACACATCAAAAAGGGATCAACTCAGCCATTTTCTAGTCCTCAATTCTACAAATTTTCCAGAGGAACTTATTGAAGGTTTGCATAGTATTACTTGTCCCTTTCTTCTTTCTTTCTTAATCATGTCATTAGTGGTGGCTTTGGAGTCAGTTCTGATGGTGCAATGATCATTCAGGAGCAAAGAAAGAGCATAGACGTCCAAAAAGAGTTCGATGGAACCCAGATGAAGGTATGATAAGTTGTTGCTTGCTGGTCTGAATATCTTTACTTGGTCTTGATGTCTCATCCTTCTAATTATTCCATTTAATGGACTGTTATTTGCATTGTTCTAATAACTAGTTAAAGATTTGCAGTCTTCTCAATAAAAACACGTAGTATCCTAAGAAGCATCCCTTTTTTTGTATTCAGCTGTCTTGCATATGAAGATTTTGAATTAAACAAAATTTATTTTTGTTGTGCATTGCAGACCGGAAACTTGATTTTTTTGAGAAGCTTGAACAGAAGTTGCTGGTAAAATAATTGTGAATCTGCAAATCTTATCCTTAAAAAATTATTGCTGCGTATCCTGTCCTGTTATTTTCTCTTCTATGGCTTTGGACTTCAAATCTTAAACCTATGTTTTAGAACTCCACTCCAATATATTCTCTTTTGTGCTTATCTATAGGGACAAGAGGAGAAAGGTGAGAAGGAAAAGAAAGAAGGTGAAGATGAGGACGAAATTGATGGTGACGAAGTTGAAGAATCTGAGGAAGATGTCAGTGATGATGACTATAATCAGGTTTGTTCAAAAATTAATATTGTTATGTTTTCTTTGGTTTAGCTTCGTCTCCCACCCTACCGAGTGGCTTTATTGAATTTTTTTTCTCATAAGATGGTATGGTATCATTTTATGTGATGCCTGAGAAACTTGTCAATGAAGGTGATCCGTACAGGACAGTAAGCAGCTTTCATTGACAATACAGTTGAAGGGCTAGGCATGTCGTCTACCTAATTTTTGAGATAATTTAACTTGAATTACTAGGGTAGGTGATCACTACCTGAGAACAAAGATACAATCTCCCGAGTCAACCTATGGCCCCTTCGATTAAAAACTAAACTTTGAATATGTGATTGTTCATTAATTCTGTTGGTGTTCGAGCATGTTTTACTAGTCGGGCTGGGTTGTCAGATGTATGCTTGGCAGCAACTTAAGGGTCCTTGCCCTTGTGCAAGACAGAGGACTGTCAGTTGAGAATTTCCGCGTGCTACTCAACGTGGTGACCCAAAATGTCATGTTTGTAGCATCCTTAAATATAAGGTGCTAACAATGTTCCAATCTAAAGTTTGGATGAAAGGTTAATGAGTCACAAATTTGGGCATAGTGGAAACACAAATTTATTAATATCAAATTTTCTCAGAAATGATGAATATATTATTGCAAATTTCTTGATGGAATATAGCATATAGCTTGATTTTTCTGTACTGATGTGAAATTGCTTGGGAAGTTAGTTCCAAAGAAATTTTTTTTCTTTGTTCTTAGAACTACACAAATTCTTTTTCTCACTCATTTATGAATTGAGGAACTTGTTTACTTCAGAACAAGGTTCTGAACATTTTATTTTTTCCAATGTTGCAGAATGTTGATTTTGATGACGATGACGACGACTATAATGATGCTGATGAAGGTGACGGTATGTACATTCAGTTTATCAGTACCATAAACTACTATTATTTTGGGGTTTTAACAAACTTGAATTACAGTTTCACCTGCTTCTTTTGGCCAAATGTTTTGGAAAAAGCGAACTTGTGGATTTTTCTGGAAGGAACTAATGTTTTTATGATCTTGCAGATGAACCTGATTATGAGTAGCTGTCTGACAAAGAATGTTTTCCCAGCCTTTGTATAGCAGCATGGTACGAGTTATGTGAATTTATAGGTATTCACGTCCAATATAAAATCTGAACCTGGCAGTACTCATGTTGCTATAGCTATAAAATCCTTTTGAATCGGTCACCCTACATTTTTCATCTTTTTCTTTCTTTTTGGTACTGTGCATACGGATTTTTTCACCCTGGATGAATAACTTACAATGCTAGCCTCAAATGATATGATAAAATTAGGCATATTGCTGTAGTTCAAAAGTAATAGTCGATCTTGAAGAGAATATAAAACTACAAAATATAGTGAGGCAATTCATTAAATCTCTACATTAATCTGCAGATTAATTGCTAAAAGGTTAAACAACATATGAACAATAGGGCAAAAGCTACTAAGCACAGTTTTTTCCTGGCTGAAAACTTTTGCATCAAGATTCTAAGATGTGAATTGCTTGGATTCGAGCAATAAAAGCTGCAGTTTTATCATTGATGCAGGGATCAGCAGCCCACAGACCTTCATATTCGTTGCCAGGCTGTACCATATGTGCACTCCTCCTGTGGCTGGAACAATCTTCATCTCTCCGAGGTTTCTTTAGCTTTAATGGCTTGAACACAGGGAAAAAAACACTAATTAATGACTTACCCATGATCTGTTAAATTCTCGAATGCTAGATATGGTGGTTAGATGACCCTGTCTGATAAGAAAACTAAGTGCTTTTGTCTTGTGTATGAAATGGGGGTGAGCAATCTGTACCGGTATTTATAGCAGGTGGATTTCCTTTGGTATTGAGTAGAGAATCTGAAAATTCCTTGGAAATAACTTGACAATGGTATGATCTTTTTTAACTTTTTAGGCCTTCGTTGTGCTTTCTCCTCTTCCCAGGAAATATTCATTTTACAACTTTTGTTATTCCCCTGCTTCCTTAACCTTGTTAACTTGTTTTTTTGATGTTCTGTAGTACTATTTGCCATTTATGAGGTTTGACCCTTTTATACAAGGCATTTATTCTCTGTTACCGAATGTACTTGGTCTAATGTTTGGTTTGTGGACTAGGATGTGTTCAGCAACATATTTTGAAGTAATTTTTAGGATCTTTACTGGTTTAAATGTTAAAAGTTATTTTTCATAAAGTAGATTTTGAGTTTATTTTTAATTGTTTAAGTAGTGTTTTATCAAATGTGAACTCTTTGATTTTTAACGTTTTGTAAACAAATGTTATAAACATTTAATAATTATTCAAAACTTTAACAGTTGATTTTGTTGGACATATCTTATGTCCAGCTTTTCTATGAGCATTAGCTTATTTATTCCTAAAGATTTGATTTTCACAAAGCAGCTAAGCGCCGAAGCCAATAATTGTGTGCCAATTTTTTGAGTAAAAGGTAAAGTTGTAATAAATTTACCATGCCTGTACCTTTAATTCCTCTATTCGAAATAAAGAAAGGAAAATGCCCAAATGATTACTTTAATTTTTTCCTTCGAGGCAAATGATAAAATCAGAATTAAAACCATAATATTTTGCTTTTTGTTTCCTGGCATCGAGAGATCTTGTGAGATTATTCACGTTTGACTAATAATTAAGTGATTGGAGTTTAGGATTGATTAACTTTGGTTAAATTTTAACTAGGGATTCATGATTACAATTTACAAAATATATCTTTATTATAGCTCAAAATAAAAATTCCTTGGAATAAATTATTTAATCACGTAAACGATAAAATTATTTTACAAATCATTGAGTCAGATGGTCTTCAAACCTATTGAGACTTTGAGAGTAAAATATCCATTCTACAACTAAAGAGGAAAAATTGCAAGAAATTACAAAAAGTTACTAGTATATTTTATATTTCTTACTATCATAGCAACGGGTGCTTTTTATCTTATTGTGTATGAGATATTTTTATAATAAGTTAAAAGTGTTCTCTAAATATAGAATAAGTAGTTAATAAATATTACTTCCGGTTTTTTGGATTCTTTACGTTTTCTTTTTTTGGCGTGTTTTTGGATTGTTTATATTTCCATTTATAGTAAGTTTTGTAATTTTTTATTATTATTTCTTTATTGATATTGGTGAAAAAGTAAGTTTTTTAGAATGTTAGTAATTGTTTATTATTATTTCTGTTTTGGTATTGGTGAAAAGTTAATTTTATTGGTATTGGTGAAAAGCAAATGTAAAGAAATGAAAAAATCGGAAGTAGTAGTTGTGAAGTGTATTTTTTATTAAATTTATAAGCAGTTAAAATTATTGAAAAGAAAAATTTTTAGTAGGTAGTGGGAAGGTTAATATATAATTTGTAGGTAGTGGGAAGGTTAATATATAATTTGACACCGCATGTCTGGTTGTCTTTACTAATGAAACACTAAAATTTGCGTGTACACAATTCGACACTTCACTTATTATTTTTGAAACAAATTAACACTTGACTGTTTGTGTGAAACATACTCGCCACTTAGGGGCAAGGTGAAATTTTTTCATACCTAATTGTATCTTTTTCAGAAAATCAGGGACCAAAATCAAATCATTCATCTTCTTATTCCTTTTGCGAATGAGTTTCCCATTATGCTTCAACTTCAGAAGCTTGCCGCTGCCACCACAAGGCTTGGACTAACGAGTCGTGACCACCGTTGGCTAGCTCTCGCCACAAGCCCACAACTAGTCTCATGGTATTAGAAGTTTTGTCAACTAGTAGTTGTCGCTGGAGGAATCATGACCGACAGTGAGGAACTAAATGCTTTTAGAGTTCAAACTTCCGATAAGTTTTTCAGGGCTTTTCAATTGATGGTCTAGTGGAAATTGGGATATATTTCAATTCTTCTTGATGAGACTTTTCCGTTGATTTCTTTCCTACTGTCAATCTGTGGTCAGAGAAGAAGATGGAAACAGGTTGGGTCGTTGGACTTTTGGGTAATGTATAATTTCATACATGGGGAAAATAAGATCATAATTGGGTTGCTCCCGTTGAGTACTTCAATTTCATGTACTCATTTGCTCGGATCAATGCCAAATCGAAATATGAGATTTTGTTTTGATAAATTTTGAAATGGTACTTGGTCTAGGGAGAAAGATGATAAAATTTTGTTGGCTCAAGTATTCAACGTCCTGTTTTGATGATCTAAAAACCATGAGTACTTAGAAATTTTCCCCTATATACTTGCAATATCTGATTATGCAGGTCCGGACAAGAAGTCTGAAGACCAAGCTAGAAGATATCTAAATTGAAGAAGCTCTATGAAGACATTTAAAATGTAATAATAGTTTAGTTGAAAGTGTTAGTTTAGAATATAACAGTAGTTTAAGAGAAACACCAAGTCTTAACGGTTAAAATTTTTTAAAATGATTTTCAAAATTTTGTCTCTTTTTTCAAAGTGTTGTCTAACGTCTGTTTAATTGAAAATTGTGAGACAACGTGCTTTCACTAAAATGAGAACTATTTTTTGAAACACGCATAAACTGTCTCTGATGTTAGCTAAAAGAGGAAAGTCAAATTGATCTTCTGAAGTTTGTTTAAAAGAAAAAACTAAGAACGTTTGTCCTTTGTTAAAACATCCGTTGGGATTTTAAGCTCCCATAATGGTTACATTTTTTTTTTTGTTCATTATAAAAACCCATTGGATCAAATGTTTAGTACTTTAATAGAAGAAAATCCTATATTTTCTCCACTTCCATATCTTTATATTTTCCTCACTTCCATATCTTTAAGGTTTTTTCTTCTCTCCAAATAATAAAGAGTCTTTTTTTGAGCTATTTCAATCAACTTCTCTTTAAAAAAATTTCTCTGATTTTCATTCTCATCTTTCATAAATTTTTCCTAAACTTAACTTAGTGTTTTTTTTCTTAATCTGCTTTAGGGTTCTGTATAATCTAAAAAACTGGTTGTCTTCAGGAGTTTTTGGAAAAAGCTCAAAGAATAGTTTAGTTAAAGACTTATGAGTAAAAAGTTTTGTATTGAGTTTTCTAATCTCTATAGAATCGAAGGAATGATTTTTTAAAGCCCATAATTTCATAGGAAAGTAGGTTAGGCTAGGTTAGAATCTATTTCCTCTATGTGCCTTTTTCTCTGGTTCTGAATAGAGATTAGAGTTGTGGAAATCTCAAGTGTGTATACCTGGGGAGTGGATGTAGGCTTAGTTTAGCGAATCATTATAAAATCCTGTCTCTCCATTTCTTTCCATTGCTTTTAAGTTTGCTTACCAATTTATACTTTTTGAACTGAATTTGATTTTCAATCAGTTTTATTTAAAACTTTACAAACACTGAAGATGATTAAAGTTAAATTTTTTTCTTTGAATTCTGAAGTTATGCTCGGTTTGAATTCAGTTTCTAATCCATATATTTCTAAATTTTAATGAGTTTATTTAGAACAGTTTTAAGTTCAGAACTTATACTTGAAAAGCAATTTTTAGAGTCAAATTTTGAAAATCAAATTCACTCCCTCTTAGAATATTGCCATATCTAGGACTACAAATTTCACCTTAGTCCTTGTTTAAAATTTCCCTTTGCTTCCCTACCAGGTGTTAATTTGTTTAAAAATATTATAACATAAAATGTTAATTGTGTACATGCAAAGTTTAGGATTCCTTTTGAGAAAATGACCAAACGTAAAGTGTCAAATTATATATTAAGCTGTAGTGGTAGTGATATATGAGAGTTATAATTAACGTATGTAATCTTTTAATTGGTCAAAGTAAAACTCTTTATAAGTTGCTGAAAAATAAGTATTTGTCACTTATTTTTAGTCTAATTATATTCTATCGCCAATTTGACGCTCCTCTTTAAGGGACGAGTGGGCCCATCGGACTTCCCTTTAAATCCAGTGAATAAATAAATAAATTAAAAAAAAACTATGTATATATATATATATATATATATATTTTAAGAAAGTTCAGAAACTCTATGTTAGAATGTGTATTATCTAGCATATATTTTTCTGAATTTTATGCAAACCCTTCATGCACTTTTGCCTTAAAAACAAATTGGTACTATTTTTACTTATTATATACGAAAATGCCACGTGGGTATTATTGAGTAATGACAATGTAGGAGAGTTTCCACAATTCCGGTGCGAGCTCTCATACACAAAAATAACTCCGTAAAAACGCAAGAGAACGTGAACGGCACTCATTGAATCATGTTAAGACAACGGCTAAGATCCGATCACATATCAGAAACCACCATCATCAATCATAGCTCCACGGGGTCCACTAAACACCTATACTTACTCTCTCCACTTTTCAAATCACTATATATACCTCTCTTCTTTGAACTAGAAGATTTCAAAGCAGAGCCAGAGGGAACAACGTAAAAAAAGAAAATAATTTTAGTAATTATAATCAACGGTTAGGATTTTTCCGATCGAAAATGTCGTGGCAAACTTACGTTGATGAGCACCTCATGTGCGAAATCGACAACGGCCAACATCTCAGCGCCGCTGCCATTATCGGCCACGACGGAAGTGTGTGGGCCCAGAGTACCAGCTTCCCTGAGGTCCTTTTCTCTTTTGTTCTGATCTGTTTGTTTGAGTTATTGTTTTCTCATTTGTTAATTGCATTGATTTCGATTGGATCTGATTATCTATAATAATTTCTCGCTAAAGGATCTGTGTTCGACAGTTTTTGATTTGCAAATTTGTCAATTGTAATGAAAAATGTGTGCTTGGTTTATCATTCTTGTGATCTGAATGGTTTAATTGACAATGAGGATTGATTTCAATGCAGTTTAAGCCAGAAGAGATTGCTGCCATCATGAAAGATTTTGAAGAACCTGGATCTCTTGCTCCTACTGGGTTGCACCTCGGTGGTACGAAGTATATGGTGATTCAGGGGGAATCAGGAGCTGTGATTCGTGGAAAGAAGGTCTTTAATTTTTCCCTTTCATAATTGAATTTTATGATGATTATATATGTCTTCGATAGTATATTAATTCATTCTATTTGATCTTGATTTACTACCAATCTTTTATTTTTTTTCTCAGATTTTTAGCCTTTTTACAATGCATGCATGCTACAACTGTATATGCAATTTGGATTATATCTCTGTGGAATGTAATGCAATATTATCAATTGCATTGTATTATATTTTGTAATCCTTGTTGCATTAACGATAAAGTTGTTGCAATGTGACCAAAAGATCACGGGTTTGAGCAGTGTAATCAGCCTCTTGCAATAAATGCAGGGTAAGACTGCTGCTTACATTACACTTTTGGGTGTGCGGACTTTCCTAGAACATGTGTAAATACGGATGCTTTTGTATACCGGGCTGCCCTATACTTCATTTAGAATTGAATATTACTGTTGTCAAATGCAGTTTATCAAGCCATATAATTTATGATTTCTGTTGTTGGAAGTGATTTAGAAATATGATAAAGTTACTGTACATGAACCTTATTATGATTAATGGGCCAGCATGTAGGTGTTTTACTTTTTAACTTTTCAAAGTTTCTTTTCTGAGGAATTGTTTAAAGTGTGTGATTGATGTTGTCTGAAACTTTAGTTTCCTGTTTAAAATTTCATTATGGATCTTGAGATCCAACTTGCCTGTGAGCGAATGATGATAAAGGTTCAAGCTTTGCATTCTTTGGACTGCCTTTAAGATTCGTTGGTATGTAGTCATAGATTATCAGTGCTTAATAGTAGATTATCAATCCCTTTCTTTCAACCTCTTGTGGACACAGGACAGGAACACATAGATGAAAAGTTGCTTTTGCTTTTTATAAAGTTTAGGTGTCAAAAGACTAAGTGTCCCCATTTCTTAGGTGTCCTTGATATATCATGGGATACAGCATCTTCCAGTGCTATTGTTGCCCTTTCCATTTGCCTTTTGATGATTAACCTTGCTTATTTAGGCTCGACACTATGATGTTCTGTTACAAATTCTTTAATTCTTTTTCTGGGTTGTTGAAAACTGTTGGAAAGGTTATGGATTACTAAGAATAGAATCTCTCACCTCCTAGATTACAAGGCTGACAGAAGACCATGCTGCTAAAAGCAGCACAAGTAAAAATTTTCAATTTTACCATGGTAAATTGATCATTAAATACATGGCAAAACATTAACATGTGATTAGTTGAACCTAATTAGGTGATATTGGAGGAAACTTTTATTATGCTCTTTCTTCTCATGCATTTTTATCGCATTTTTTTCAGGGTTCGGGTGGTGTAACCGTGAAGAAAACTGGGCAGGCTCTTGTTATTGGTATTTATGATGAACCAATAACTCCAGGACAGTGCAATATGGTTGTGGAGAGGCTGGGTGATTACCTCATTGACCAAGCCCTGTAGGCATCATCTTAGGCACCAAACAATGGTTGGTCAAATGCTGATTTCTGGTTTGGGCTTGCCATAAGCTGGCATTAATGATTTTGCTGAAAATAACGTTTTGAGGACAGAGACAGTGATTTTTTTTTTTACCTCCTTTTTGCTGGTGATTTTAGGGTCATTTTGCCTTCTCTTCTTGTGTTAATTAATTTATGTGTATTTGTTATGCTTGGATTAAGTTTTTGGATATCTGAAGTTTGAATACTTTGGATTCATTTTATACTGTTATAAAATTAATACTATTTCTTGATGTTCAATACCAACTTCTCAAGGTTTCAAAAAAAATTACCTTAAGGTTTCACCTTCTCTAAAAATATAAACTTCTCAAGGTTTCATGGAATTTATTTTTACACCGGTTGGGCAAAGGGGCTTATAAGTTTGTTTGTATAAAAGTGGCATTGAACGTGTCAATTATGGAATGGAGCTATTTTTCTCTAATTCGCTGCAGGTTCGATGCCCCATCTTGCTAAACAAAATCCCATTCCTCTTTGGGTGCGTGAGTTTGGTGCTGTCTAGTATTGTGTATAACAAAATTCTCATCCCTCTTTGGGTGCGTGAGTTTGGTGCTGCCTAGTATTACGTATAGGAATGTTGTAAAGTTGCCTAATAATGCTATAACAAGAGCCTAATATTGTGTATTCGAATGTTGTAAAATAAGTTTGAAATATAAGTTTGAAATTTTAGTTAAATTTGGTTTTTTATTTTATATTTGTTAATATGATATCAGATTAATATTTTAAAAAATTGACATTTAAATAATGTATTTTTGAATATGTGATATTTAATAAAAATAAGTATCAAAAGTTTTCCTAAGTATCAAAAGTTTTCTTATTATCCTTAGTCTACTAGGCTATGTCTAATCCACTTCGCTAGTTCGGTTCATTAAGAGAAAAAAATGCTCTCAATAAATATTTTCTCCATTCACAAGAATTGTTTCATCTCTTGCTAAAAGATAAAAGTGTCCAGGATCATATAATTTTTTGAAGAGATCGTGTATTTTTTTTTTCTAATCTTTGTAAATAAATGAATTTTACAAAATATTTATACAATTCGTTTGTAAATTTATTTATTATTTTTAATGTAAATAAAGTTGAAATTTGAATAATAAATTAATCATTTTAATACATTAAATCGATTTACACATTTTTTAAGTAAATGAATTCTAAAATCATTATTTAGTGCATTAATTTATTTAATTTTGTAAAAAAAAAGAATAAAAAATAATTTTATTTACACATTTTCATATTTGTTAATGTAATTTCAACGTCCTTAAAAAATTAAATTTGGCAAAATATAGTGAAACTGGAAATTATACTAGCAACTTTTAAGATTCAAATCCATAATTTCTTAAAAAAACATTGCCTATGTAAAAAAAAAAAAAAATATTGCCACCTCTTTTACTGAAGAAAAATCAATTAAATATCCAATTTGATTAATTGTCATGTAAATCGACTTATAATTGGTGGTAGTGGAAAAAGCCAAAAAGGAAAAAAAAGAAAAAGAAAAAGAAAAAAAAAAGGTTAAATTTGATTTTTTTTATTTAGTAAAGAGAAAGTTAAAGCTATTTACTTAAGAGGGTATAAATGTAATTTAACAATAAAAAATTGTAATTTAGTATTATTATTCTTTTATAAAAATGTTGAGGCAAAATGGGGTAGTGGATCGATGTAAGGAGCCCTAAAACACAGTTGGAAACGGAGCTTCTATTGGGCCAAAGCCTGGTAAATGTCCGGCCATCTTATCTTAGATAAAAAGGGCATTAAAGTAATTGGACAGGAGCGTGAAATGCAATAGAAAAAACCCTAGTATTGTTCATCTCTCTGCCTCTGCATGTAGGAGTGTTCAAAGGTCCAAAACCAGATCGAAACCTTTTGGACTGGAAAACCGGATTAGACAAATTATATGGACTAAAGACCGGACCTAATTCATCAAGTCTAGGTCTAGTCCAAACCAGCTCAGTCCGGTCCGGGTCCGGGTTTAGACCAGTTTAGAGCCATTTCAACCTTTTTTTTTCTTGGTTAAAATTAAAGGAAAAAAAAACTCTCTTTTACATAAAAAAACAACAATAGCGTACTAGCGTAAATTATTAAAATTTAATAATTAATCCTAAAGAAGGTAGTAAAAAAACATTAGAGTTCCAATTTATTTATTTAATTTACCAACATTAAAAGAATTAAAGTTATAACTATCTCATTCCATAAAAAAAAAGGACAAAAACAATTATAGAATTCAATGTACGTGAGATCACGTATAAGCTTTAACAATTTAATAATTCAATGTACGTCACCGGTCAACTAAGCTTTAACAATTATCAAGTTTGGAAACCGTAAATTGGTTTTTCATATTCTGTGATCTCACGTATAACTTTAAGTATTTTTTTTCCCTTGGAATTTGAAAATTCTAAAAAAGTTATAGTTATCCGAGTTGCAGGGTCGGACCGGAAAAATCCGGGTTTTACTCGGGCTGGACCGAAATCTAAAATTTTAAAGATTGGAGACCGAATTTTGGTCCATTTTCCAGTTCCGGTCCATTTTGTGAACACTCCTATATGCATGTATAAGTGGCAGCGTTTACAACTCAGGAACATATTCAGTGCCGTTATTTTGGTTTTCTAGTTTCTGATTTTTCATTAAATAAAGAAACGATGAATAAAAAAGCAAGGATTGTGTGTATGTTTCTTCACATTGTTGGCATGATTCAACTGGTTAAAATTCAAAGAGTTATACATTGTTGGCATGATTCAACTAGTTAAAAATCAAAGAGTTATTTGATAAACTATGGAGGCCATGCGGGTTAATAGATTTTTTGATCTTATCATAGAAATACAGCAGATACAAAAACATGATCACTCATCGCCAGGAGGTACTATTACGCTTTAGAATACGAAACGACCAGCGACTACCTGATAGATGAACGGAATAGACTCATTATCGAATTGATATTGATTGGATGTGGCAATAGAGCTGGAGCCAATAGGAGTGGAGTTGGTGGGAGTGGAGCCAGCCAGTGGGAGCTGGAGTGGAGCTCGTGTTAGTGGAGCCAACATAGAATAAGGGAGGCAGCAACATGGGATAATATAAGGGTTTTGATATATGCATGGATGCATATAAGCATTTAATATACCACAAGATTATTTAGTTATTCAAAAAACGTTGACTTCTAACTTTTTTGATATCTGTAATTATTTATGATTTCACTAAATTTTTTGGATATAGATATAATTTTATTAATTGTATACAATATTATTAATTTTAGAAGTCAATGTTTTTTGAATAACTAAAGAATCTTATGGTATATTAAATGGGGACAATTACTTATTTCGTGTACTTTTGAATAATATTTCCAAATTTGGTGTGGAAAAAAAGGAAATTCCAAATTTGGTGTGTTTTTTACCGGTTGACCAAATTTTTTTTCTAGTGCGCTCGTTCAAGTGGCGCAGAGCTTCAGTGCACCGGTCCAAGTAGTGCAAAAAACCCAGTGCGCCATTTCAAGAAGCACAAAGAATCTTGTCGGAAGCTTTTCAGCCTGGTGAAGCCACGTGGCAACTCCCGGATCCATTGCGTCATTTGGACCAGCGCATAGAATCTTGTCAGAATTCATTGCGCCATTTGGACCAGCGAATACAATTTTGTCGGCAGATTTTCAAACAAACGAAGCCATGTGGCAGCTCTCCGTCCATTGCGCCATTTAGACCAGCGCATTGAATCTCGATAGGGCTGTAAACGAGCCGAGCCGAGCCGAATACTGGAGTGTTCGAGCTCGGCTCGTTTATTTGACGAGCTCGGCTCGGCTCGTTTATTTAACGAGCTTTGATATAAGCTCGAGCTCGGCTCGTGAGCTCGATAATTTTCAAACCGCTCGAGCTCGGCTCGTGAGCTCGAGCTCGAAAGCACTTAAAAATCAATAAAATTAAACAATTTCAAACATAATTAAACATAATTATCCATACATAAGTTCATATATTATCTTAAATTACAATTTAAAACAGTATTAATAAAACAATCCATCAAACTAAGCACAAGTTGAAATTAAACATTAAAACAACAATAATAAACACAAGTAAAATAAAACAATCTAAAAGAAATTATCATGGCAGCTCAATTTCCGTAGCTTTGGCCTCCGCATCCGCATCCACACCCTATAAATATAAGAAAAAACAATATATCACAATAGAGAATACACATAATTATTTTAAAAAAAATTATAATTGAATGTTACTGGTTAAAGATACAGCTGAAATACATCATAGAGTAAATGCAAGTGATTTTATGATTTAAGCAAAGAAAACAAGAAGATATGTCTAGGATAAAAATGATGGAAAAAAGAGTTCTTTACAATTGTATA
Source organism: Croton laevigatus (assembly GCA_949640765.1). Lineage (NCBI taxonomy): Eukaryota > Viridiplantae > Streptophyta > Magnoliopsida > Malpighiales > Euphorbiaceae > Croton > Croton laevigatus. The sequence continues at coordinate 26,103 of CATIWJ010293597.1, forward strand.
TA
>CATIWJ010293649.1:0-41220 GCA_949640765.1 Croton laevigatus
ACAGATCAGGTTAGGGTTGATCCCTCCAACCCGTTTACCAAAACAGATCAGGTTAGGGTTGGAGGTTGACCAACCCGAAACCCGCTTAACCCGCTAAAAAGCAGATCAGGTCGACCTGACCTGATCCATTTGCCAGCCCTATATTTAACCCATAAACTACTTTCAGAAATACAATGGCTCAGAACTTGTTTAACAATTGGAGACCTAGAAATTGTAGAATTACTTTATGATACTACATTATTTTATTTGAATTTGTATGTTTTATTTTAGATTCTACTTGTGTGTTTAAATGGATTTTGTATTTGTATGTTATTTTTTCATGTAATATTTTGTTTTATTTGGACTTGAATTAGTTTGTACTATTTAGGGCTGCAAACGAGCCGAGATGAGCATTGACCTGCTCGCGCTCAGCTCATTTATTCAATGAGCGAGCTCAAGCTCAACTCGATAATTAAATGAGCCTGGATTTTTCGCGCATGCTCGGCTCATTTTTATCGATTTGAGCTCGAGCCGAGCTTTTATCGAGAGAACACCGATCGGCTTGCGAACAGTTTATCTTGTTACACATATTTTTTTGAGCAAGCCGAGCATTGGTCTGCTCGTACTTGGCACGTTTATTAAATGAGCAAGCTCAAGCTTGGTTCGTTAATTAAATGAGCCTGGATTTTTCGCTCGAGCTCGATTCGTTTATTATCGATTCGAGCTCGAGCCGAGCTTTTATCGAGCAAACACCGAGCGGCTCATGAGCAGCTCGACTCGTTTGCAACCCTAGTACTATTAAATGAACATTATTATTTTTTCATGTACTATTTTATTTTATTTGGACTTGAATTAGTTTGTACTATTAAACGAGCATTGTTGTTTTGTATGTTCTATTTGGTTTGATTGTTGTAGTACGATATATGAAAGTAGTGCAACTGGAGGTGGAAGGGGTAGAAACAAACAGTATTGGACTCTTAAAGAAGATAAAGTCCTTGTAGCCGCTTTGTATGATTTAGCTACTGATCCATATTGGAAGTGTGAGAATGGGTTCAGAAATGGCTACATGGTTCGCTTGGAGGAGCTCATAAGTAAGGCACTTCCTCATTGCAATTTAAAAGCTTCACTCCATATTGATTCAAGACTTAAAACTCTTGTTAGCAAGTTTAGAGTAATTATTCCAATACTAGGTACAAGTGGGTTTGTGTAAGATGATGAGAGGAATATGATTTTCGTGGAGCGATTGGTGTATGATGAGTATTGCAAGGTATAGATATTATGCATTGATAATTTATTTAATATGCCATGATTAGTAATACTTTATATTGATTATTGTTATTATTTTCTTTCTTTAGGTCCATCCTAACTGCAAAAACTTGTCTGGAATTTGTTTTCTACACTCAAATGAAATGATGGTGATTTATGGCAATGACTATGCCACTGGAAAACAAGCTGAAGGTTTTGTTGATGCAGTTAGCAATATGGAAAAAACTACCCCTATTCAAGTTGCACTTGATTCAAGTGAAGATGATGATGTTGTTGCTAGTGGTAATGCCACTCAAACTGTTGAATCTACTCCTCCATCAAAGAAGTTGAAGGTAGAAAAACCTTCCAAGAGAAAAGGAGGTAGAAAAGGAAATGATTGTACTGGAAGTATTGGTAGGCCTGAAATAATGAGCTTACAAGGATTCATGAAAGATATGAATGTTCATCTTTCTACCATGGCTAGTGTGATATCACGCGTTGATGATTAAGAGCGAAAAATAGTTGAGCGAGAGCAAAAAATAGCCGAGTGAGGTGAGCAAATACATGAAGAACTACTCTTTTTGAAAGGTATTACTCCTATGCAAGCTCTTGACATTGCAAACATTCTAACATCACAACCAAACAAGCTCATACTTTTTTCTAAGTGTCCGAAGGCTTATAAAGGTTCTTATGCTAAGAAGCTTCTTGGTGAAATTGGTGATGACAATGTCTAAGTCTCATGTTGATACTTTATGTATGACATTTGGTATTTTGGTATGAATATATGTAGAACATAATTGGTATGTACTAATGTAGAACATATTTGGGATTGGTAGTTTTTTTAGGATAAGTAATTTGTGGTAGTTAGGGGTGTTCAAATAAAAGTGTTAAAACGTGAAATTCGTCCAATTCGTGTCATTAAAAAGTTTACCAATTCATGAAATCGTTAAAATTATTCGTAATATTCGTTAAATCGTGAAATTAACGTAATAGAAAAAATTTTACGAATTTAACGTATTGGACGATTATAACATACTATAAGACAAAAATCTTATGTTTTTGTTCTCTTTCATTTTTCTCTAAACCTAAAACATTTTATTATTGCTATTATTATGTTTATTATTATGTTAATTGGAAAAACGTTGAACTTAGTTAAAAAATAGTATATTTTGCTCAGGTTTTATGAATTTTCGTCCAGATCGTTAATTTCGTTAAAAATAGTATATATTTTGCTCAGGTTTTACGAATTTTCGTCCAAATTGTTAAATTTGTTAAAAATGAATTTTATTCGTTAAATCGTGTAATTTGTAAGGAATGTTTTATTTGTTAAATTGTCCGGAAAAAATTTTTTTTCAGTTTTTTTATTCGGAGGAAATTTTTGAAAATTTTTTCACATTCTAACGAATGAACACCCCTAGTAGTAGTTGTATTTTAGACAAGTGCTATATTTTGAACTTAGGAAGTAATTTGCTAAGAAGTGGTATTGGTATTTTTTTTTTCTCAAAATTGTAAAAATCATATGTTGTACATATAGGTTATCAAATGCTTCATGTCAAATTATTTTTTTAAAAAAAATAAAAGTTATAGATTTTAAATACATGTTATTAACAATACAAATGCTTCACGTTAAAAAGAAAAATTAAAAAAAAATTTCTAATTTCCTACTTTAAGCTAAATAGTCACAAAAGAATCAGAGAACAAATCATTTTATTTTTAGAATAGAACCAAACAATCAAATAGTAAATTCTTTTCTTCTTATTTTCCTTTCCTGATTCTATTTGGTTTCTTTTACACGAACCACATCCCCTTAAATTTGGTAAAGTTCAGGTACTAAATTTTCCAATACCCAACAAAAAAAAAACTCAACCCTTAACCACGGTTAATAGCCGTGACTGGTTGTCAGTGTCAATAAAACCCATTAAACAGGCAATTTTGTCGTATTGTGATCACTGGTCTTCAAAGAAAGGGTAAAGAAGTAAACTTGATCAGTTCTTCTTTTCGTCATGTTTGCCCTTTTCAGTTTTTATTGGACCTCCAACAATAATTACACAATTTTTAATTTTTTTGAAAAAACAAAAAATAGCTGTACACGTCAGCGTACTGTAACAATACTGTATATAATCATAAATTCATTTTTTTTAATCATATACTATACTACGAACAAAATATTCACAGTCCAATTCTTTCTTGCTTTTTTACTAAGGTTCCCCAAAAGAAAAAATAAATATTATTTTGCACTTCAGTTGTCAAATAAATTTCATATATGAAGTAGAATTTGTAAATAATTTTGAAAAATTTGAAACTAAATCTATTTAATTTTCAACATTCAAAGTGATTTATTTATTTTCTAGTAAATCAATTAATTATGCAAGTTATACAGTAATTTTTATTTCTGTAATTGATGAAAATTGATCTGAAACTTTTCATTCTATCATTTTCATAAAAAGTATTGATTAAATCGCACCAGGATTAGCATTCAAGTTTAATTATTTATTATTATGGCACATAAGTTCAAATATTAGAATGATTTTTTTTTGACAAATTAATATAAGAATGATTAGAACTTAGAAGTGGTAAAACAAGGAAAAGAGAGTGAAAGAATAATTGAGGAATTGGAGTATTTTATTTGCATTGATGTCGAAATTTTAAAAAAAAAAAAGTAAAAAACTAAATTTATTTATTATAAAAAAAAAAAAAAAAAAAGATAAAAGGTAGAAAGAAGTGACAAAAGAAGAGAAGAGAAGAGAGGTCAAAATAATGGATGCAATGCCCTTCAACAAAGGTTAATTCTGTGGGCAAGACTGTATTGTATTGTATACGTACACATGGTTACACCATTTGCTGCCACGTAGAGAGAGAAAGTTTGCACCTGTAATCTGTGTGAGTGGAGTATTTCAGAAGCTCACTGCTTTGCTGATTTTGAGAGAGAGAAGAGAGAGGGGGGAGAGCGATGAGTACTGTGTAAGTTTCAACTCAGGCTCAAATACAGACACAAACAGCTTCAAAAAGAACCCATCTTTTCTTTTTTTTCTTTTACTGCATTTTGGTTTCTTCTCCAAAACATCATCTCCTCTTGTTCTTTCCTCAGCAAGATTAAGGAATACCCCAGGTTCGATTTTTCCTCTCTTTTATTTTTCAGTTTTTTTAGCATGTTTTTAATGCAAGGGCATCATCCTCTTTAGCGTTATTTGGTTGTTTTTTTTTTTTTGGTTGCATTTTTAGGGATTTCTTTTCTGGGGATCGTCTTTTGAATGATTTATGGTCTGGGTTTTTGAGTTTCATGTGGAAAATCAGGATGAATAACGTTTTATTTGTACTAATTCTTCATTTGGGTTTTTTTTGATTGATGCTTGAATTTTTTTTTTTTTGCCCTGTTTGGTTAGAACAACTTGTTCTGATGCTGGCATTTTAGTCATTTTTGTTTAAATATATATATTGTTGAATCTTTGATCACATTTTTGTTTTAATCTTCATTATAATGTATCTATAAGCATGGTCTGTGAAATCTTTACTCCGTTCAGCTTGGTGATTGATAATCTAATTCAATTCATTCTAATGGTTTTTCCCCAATTTATAGCACCTCTGCTTTATTTATTGATGGGAAGTGTTGGTTTTGATTCAGATAGAGGGAAATTTTAGTGTTCTCACAAGGGTTTTGGGGTAATGTTGAGGAAGAGAAGCAGGTCACACCGCAAAGTTCAACAAATGGGTCCCTTAACAATGTCTGATTCTGATTCTGATTCAATTGGATACAATCACAAAACAAACTCTTTTTTCAGTATTCCTGGTCTTTTTGTTGGGTTAAGCCCTAAAGGTTTGTCAGATTGTGATTCTGTTAGGAGCCCAACATCACCTCTAGAATTTAGGGTGTTCTCAAATTTGGGGAACCCTTGCACCCCAAGGTCAGCTCATTGTGGACAACAGAACCACAAGAGCTGGGATTGCAGTAAAGTAGGCTTAAGCATTGTAAATTCTCTTGATGATGATGATATGAAACATTCCGGCAAAGTTCTGCGGTTTTCGGAGAGTAAGAACATTCTTTTTGGCCAAAAAGTAAGAACTAAACCCCCAAACATTCAACCCTACGATAATTCTTTTGATGCACCAAAGTCTTTGCCAAGAAATTTTGCAATTTTCCCTCAGACCCACACTAAATCTCCCCATCCAAAGGGCAGCTCTGATGTTGTTTTTGAGATTGGAGAAGCCCCACCTGAGCCTAAACAATATGGAACAGTCAGGTCTTATTCACTGGATTCTTGCAAGTCTTTTTCAATCTTGTCACGGTTTGCTGACCGGAACTCCAAACCGAGTTCTGGTAATGCCCATTTTAATAATCTAACTACCCGGGCAAAGTCTCCTCTTCAATTTTCCAATGGAAGCCCTCATTCAAACAACTCTTTGCATTTGGATTTGAACTCAGCTCCGACAGCTGATGTTTCTGGCAGTGGAGGTTTTGTTTCTCTATCTCCAAGTGAGATTGAACTCTCTGAAGACTATACTTGTGTAATTTCACATGGACCTGTCCCAAAGAAAACTCATATTTATAGGGACTGCATCTTAGAATGTTACCCTAATGAAGGGAACGAGATTGGAATCCCTCAGGCTAGTACTAGCGCGGCAACCCCAACTCCATTTCCTTCAAACGGTTTTTTGAACTTCTGTTTTCATTGCAACAAGAAATTGGATGGTGGAAAGGACATTTACATATACAGGTTAGTTGGGATTTCATGCATTCACGCATTGCTGTTTTCCTAGTGGATGTCTATTATTGGTTTAGATGCTGATTTCTTTTGGTTTCTCGCAGAGGTGAGAAAGCTTTTTGCAGTTCAAGTTGTAGGTTGGAGGAAATTATGAATGATGAAGAAATGGAGAAAGCAAACAACAATTCTTCGGAGGAGTCTCCGGTGCTCGACAATGGGGAGGAACTTTTTGAAAATGGGATTTTTGATGCTCCATAAAATAACTAACATGGCTCAATAACAGCCACCATGCCCATGATTGATGAATCTGTTAGCAAAGGTAGACACCCTTGATCATCTGTATTAAAAGAGCTGTTCATGTCATCTAATTAGCAGCCATGGATGATCGTTTTGTACATTGTTTTCCTTTGCAACTTATGTTCATCATTCATGGTCATGGTAAGTGGGTTTTTAATTTCACCCTTTTTTTTTTTGGCTTATTCTAATTAAGACTTGAATTGTCTTATAATTCATCTAGCAAAGTGGTAGCTGATTTTTGAAGCTGCCCTACTTGATTATTTTTGTCATCTATTTCTATCGTGACCAGAATTATTGTATAAGTCTGCAGACTGAACAATCTTGTTTTTGTGACTTAATAGAAAACGCTATTAATATCTTCTCAAATTTTCAAGAATTTGATCTAAATTTGATGCTGTGAAACATTAACAGTTACTTCCCTTAAAGAGGACAAAACCAGGAGTCAATGAAACGATATTAACAAGGGGAGAGCCTATTTAGGGAAAAGAAAATTAGAGTTTATAATTTTCTCTGCTGACGAATTTTCTTGAGGAATGATGTAAGCTTCTAGGGGATGTCGACATTTTTCTCATTTCCAGGATAATAATACAAGTTTTTGCAGATTTGTGGGTCCAAATTTCACGCCATCACGAGGTGGTATCTTTTGTTTGTACTCCCCTGCAACTTGCTTATTCATTCATAACAATTTCTTGCCCAGGTGTTGCACAAAAAGGTCCCAACTTTAAGTCATTTTATTAAATATAATCAAGAAGAATAGAAAAGACGTTATTAAGTGGTGAGAATCTGCTCACCAATAATCTTTACATGAGCAATATCCATCTTTGAATTTATGAAATCTGTAGTTATCCCTTACAGCTATTTCTCTTCCATAAGCCTTTGATATTTCCTTCATAAATGAGTGACAAGCTTCACAAATCCTAACATTATTAAAAACTCTTATGGTAGATTTACCATGGGCATTTATAAGACCAAAAGCAACAGCCAGCCTTTCGCTGTGTTGGGACGAGTTTCCGGGTTGTGTTTGCTTCAGTAATCTTCTCTCAAAATCTTCTAACAGAGAACATATGTATGCAGAATCTGGGTTTGAGAAACTTCCGGCTGTAAACTCATGAAGAACTCCATTTTGTTCGATTAGACTGAACCCCGGTTGCTTCTTTACTCCAATGTCGTGTAGTTTTAGTCTCATTCTGCTAACATCATCCCATCTACCTGCATTTGCATAAATATTTGACATTAGGACATGAGCTCCATCATTTCTAGGATCTCTCTCTATGAGCTGTTTAAATGCATATTCCGCCAATTCCACATTATTGCAGTTTCCACATGCTCTCAACAATGAACTCCATATAGATACATCAGGTTCTATTGGCATTGTATCAACGAACTTTATTGCTTCTTCCAAGCACTTGGTTCGACCCAGGAGATCCACTACACACCCATAATGCTGAATTTTGGGGCTAATATTGTAGACATTTTTCATTTTCTCGAAATAATGAAGCCCCTCGTTGACTAAACCTCCATGGCTACAAGCAGAGAGAAGAGCTATAAAGGTTACATAGTCTGGTTTGACTCCTGATTCCTCCATTTCTGAGAAAATACTGAGAGCTTTATTGGCATGACCGTCCATGGCATATGCTTTTATCATAGCTGTCCAGACAAATACATTCCTTTCAGTTAATTCACAAAAGACCTCATAGGCCATATCAGGGCACCCCAACTTTCCATACATGTCAATCAACGCACTAGCTAATGTGTTATCGATAGCAATTTCATTCTTTTTGGCGTAAACATGGAGCCAAATGCCATGGTTCAGAGCTCCAACTCTAGCACAGGATGAAAGCAAGCTAATTATAGTGATCTTATCAGGCTTTACATTTGAACTCTGCATCTCCTGGAAAAGCTTGAATGATTCTCTGAGCAAATCACACTTCACATAAAAATTGATCATGGTGTTCCAAGTAACTATATCCTTTCCCGGGATGTTGTCGAAGAAATTTCTCGCTTTATCAACATCTCCATTTCGACAGAAGCCATCCAACATCGAATTCCATGATACCATACTTTTGAAAGGCAACTGCTCAAAAATTATTTGTGCTTTGTCAAGTTTCTTGCATTTTGCATACAAATCGAGCAACACATTTCCCAGAAATCCATTGACAATTATTCTGTACCTTAAAATCAAGCCATGAATGGCTCTACCGAACATGAAATTTTCCACATGAACACAAGCAGAAAGTGCAGTAAGAAGAACAACTTCATCTGGTATGACATTTTTAAACCTCATTTGTCTAAACAAATCTAAACTCTCATAATAAGCCCCACACTGAACATACCCAGATATCATTGTTGTCCACAATATCAGGTTCCTCTCAGTTATTAGATCAAACAAACGCCTAGCTTCATCAATCCTATTAGCCTTCACATACCCACTCACTAGTGAAGTCAACAAAACTACATCCAGCTCAGATTTATGATACCTGCTAATAACCCTTCGAGCTTCTTCAATTTTACTGCATTTGACATACATATCTACCAAACAATTCAACAAACTCCCATCAATCTGCAATTTATTCCCTTCAATGTAGGCATGATATTTTTTGCCCATTTCTATATCCCCCAACTTAGTACAAGCTGAGACCAAGCTAACCATTGTTATCTCATCCGGTTTAGCTCCAATTACAATCATTTCATCAAACAAATTCAAGGCTTCCCTATACAGTCCTAATGAAACATAACAAGAAATCATGGTATTCCAGCTAATAACGTCTCTGTGAGGCATTTTGTCAAATAGTCGGCGAACCTTTTTCACTTCTCCACATTTTGAGTACATAGCCATCAGATTGTTGTTCAAAGATTTATTAGCTCCAAACCCAGATTTCAAAATCCTCCCATGGATTTCACTGCCAGGTTGAAGAGCAGAAATTCTTGAACAAGCATGAACCAGGAAATGAAAAGTAGACAAATTTAAGAATACACCCTGGGCGACCATAACATGATAAGTCTTTAGCACTTGTTTTGGAGAACCTTCTTTTAGTTGATTTTCAATAAGGGTATTCCAGATAGAGGTTTCATGTTCAAAGTTATTAATACAAATTTGATGGGCATAATCAAGCTCATCAAGTGTGGTTAAAAAATTAAGAATGTTGCTGGTTATTTGGGAATCTCTGATGAGATTTGTAGTGATTAAATGAGCATGAAGTGATGAGAATTCTTTTGTATTTGAACAAGATTTTAATAAGGGTATAACGTAATTGGGTTTTGGAACAGAAATGGATTGAAGATTTATTGGTTTTGGGTTATCAGTGGAGCGACAAACGTACAAGGGTATAATCGAAGAAGCTACGGCCATATCCCTATGAAGCCGTTGCTTTGTTGGTGTTATCTAGATTTAGTAGCTCCAAACCCAACTTCATATTTTGTCTGCTTTACGTTGTTTAAATGTTTAATAGCTCCAAACCGGATAAAGTAACTCGAATACAGCCATTTTAGCATATTTTCAATTTGAGCAGCGGTAATTGGTTCGGGCGGAACTAGGTTCCAGGAAATATAAAATTTATTAAAGTGGGAACCATGTATATGTTATTTATAATAATGAGATAATGGCATAGTTGTAAATATATAATTTTTCAATGTCATTGATTTAACTTTGAAAATACTCGGGTGGTATACTCTAAGAAAAAGCTGAAATTTCTCTCTCTTCCTTCTCTTCCCTTGCTGAACTAATCTAATCTATCCTTTAGTTATAATGTTCTTCCTCTTCCTCTTCCCTTAAAACCTCACTCTTCCCTTAAAACCTCACTGCCGGATCTCTTTTCCTTTATTTTCCACATCTCCATCCTTTGAATTTCTTCTCTTTGTTCTATTTTTCCTAGGAAATAAACTCTTTCCTAGAAATTCTCTTTGGATTCATAATTTCATATTTATTCATTTAATGTCGTATCTTGAAATTTTAACCTCAAGAGATGAAGAGAATACACACTTTATTTGTTTTTGTTAAAGTTTCTGATTTTCACTAGAAAGATCATGTTTTGATTGATCTGAAAGAAACTTTTTACTTTCCTATATACTCTTATTGTTTCTTGATCGATGGGTAAATACAGTGGAAACCCTTTATCTATAACCGGAGCCAATAATTAATAAAAACAGGAAGATAATAAATGAAAAAACTGAATATCTATTATTATTTGCCTGTTGAACTTTTATTTTGAATATACGGAAGGTTGAAGGAGGAGTGAGGTGAACTCGGCTTCTATTGCAAATCTAATTAATTTTCAATTTTTGAAATGTAATATTGCCACATGTCTATTTTCTATTGGTTTATCAAAATGAGGAGGTGTGAAGGATTCCTAATGTAATTACTTTCAATATTATATTTGAACTAACATCACTTATCAAGTAACATTGAAATTTTAATTTGTACTTTATAATTTCAAAACATATGTGTACTAAAACCATATAGTATCAAGTGACAATTTCTTTTCAAGAAAACGTGTGAAAATTTGAAATCCAATTATTATATAATTGATATTATTACCCTTTAATTAATATATATTTAATTAATTAATTACTTTTTTAATTAATATATACTAGAGAGCAGGGGTTGAGCCATATACTTAATAAGAGTTAGCAAATTATCAATTTTGCTAATCTCACAAAACTTCTCATTAAAAAATTTTTCTAGCTACAAACGTCACATGGTGAAAATAGAAAATGTAATAATGATATTCTTCAATACTATAATTTTTTTTAAAGTATTTTTTAAAAAATTAATTGAATAATATATTATTATATAAGAGAATGAGAACATAAATAAATAAAATCATTAAGATATTGTGTATGAATAATTAGAATAGAATATAATAAAATATAAATTAATTTCTTACACAGTAACTTAAAAACTATTTTTAATGAGTATTAAAAGAAAGGAAAAAGGGTAAAATAACTTGACTTCTTAAATGTCTAACTTTACCTTAAATATAGACTAACTCTACTTGTTAATGGTGGAACTTTACCTTAAATATGGTCTAAATTGACTTCTTAAAGGTCTAACTACCTTAAATATAGTCTAACTTTACCTTAAATATGGTCTAACTCTACTTGTTAATGGTGGAACTTTACCTTAAATATGGTCTAACTCTACCTTAAATATAGTCTAACTCTACTTGTTAATGGTGAAACTTTACCCTAAATATAGTCTAACTTGACTTCTTAAAGGTCTAACTCTACCTTAAATATAGTCTAACTCTACTTGTTAATGATGGAACTTTATCTTAAATATGGTCTAACTTGACTTCTTAAAGATCTAACTCTACCTTAAATATAGTATAACTCTACTTGTTAATGGTGGAACTTTACCTTAAATATGGTCTAACTTGACTTCTTAATGGTCTAACTTTACCTTAAATATAATCTAACTCTACTTGTTAATGGTGGAACTTTAACTTAAATATGGTATAACTCTACTTGTTAGTGATGAAACTTTACCTTAAATATGGTCTAACTTGACTTGTTAGTGGTGGAACTTTATCTTAAATATGGTTTAACTTGATTTATTAATTGTCTAATTTTTCCTTAAATATAGTCTAACTCTACTTGTTAATGGTGAAATATATTATTATATAAGAGAATGGGTATATAAAGAAATGAAATCATTAAGATATTATGTATGGAGAATTAGAATATAATATAATTTAATTTAATTTAATTTCTTACACAATAATTTAAAAATTATTTTTATTGAGTATAGAAGGAAAGGGAAAGAGGTAGAATAAAAAAAAAAATTCAATTATGAACATACAAGCTCAATAAGGGAGGTAGAACTTAAGGTCGAATTTAGACATAAAATGCTCCCATGTGAGGTCTAACTAGACCACCAAGAGGAGAAATGGTGAAAACAGAAAATGCAATAATGATATTTTTCAATATTACTTTTTTTTTTAAAAAAAATATTTTTCAAAAAATTAATTGAATAATATATTATTATATAAGAGAATGAGAACATAAATAAATAAAATCATTAAGATATTGTATATGGAGAATTAGAATATAAGATAATAAAATATAATTTAATTTCTTATACAGTAATTTAAAAATTATTTTTAATGAGTATAGAAGAAAAGGAAAAGAGGTAAAATAACTTGACTACTTAATGGTCTAATTTTACCTTAAATATAATCTAACACTGCTTGTTAATGTAGAATAAAAAAAAATTCAATTATGAATATACAAGGTCAATAAGAGAGGTAGAACTTGAGGTCAAACTTAGACATAAAATGCCCACATGTGAGGTCTAACTAGATCACCAAGAGAAGAAATGGTGAAAACAAAAAATAAAAAATGTAATAATGATATTCTTCATGTTATAATTTTTTTTGAAAGTATTTTTTAAAAAATTAATTGAATAATATATTATTATATAAGATAATGAGAACATAAATAAATAAAATTATTAAGATATTATGTATGAATAATTAGAATAGAATATAATAAAATATAATTTAATTTCTTACACAGTAACTTAAAAATTATTTTTAATGAGTATAAAAGGAAATGAAAAGGGGTAGAATAACTTGACTTCTTAAAGGTATAATTTTACCTTAAATATAGTCTAACTCTAATTGTTAATGGTGGAACTTTACCTTAAATATGGTCTAACTTGACTACTTAAAGGTCTAACTCTACCTTAAATATGTTTTAACTTAATTTTTTAATGGTCTAACTTTACCTTAAATATAATATAACTCTACTTGTGAATGGTGGAACTTTACCTTAAATATGGTCTAACTTGACTTGTTAATGGTCTAGTTTTATCTTAAATATGGTCTAACTCTACTTGTTAATGTGGAACTTTACTTTAAATATGGTTTAACTCAAGTGGCACAATTAGAATGCATTATAGTCAAAATATATATATATTTTTCGAACTCGTACTAAAATCATCTTATTTCAATTGTCTTTATATCTTTTTTTTTTTTTTTTGTAATCAAATGTACATATATACTTTGGGTATTCTAATTCGACATATATAATAATTGTTTGATGTTTAAATTTTCATTCTAGTTTGGCCCCTCTTATTTCAATTGTCTCTATTTCTTTATTTATTTATTTTAATCAAATGTACATGCCATACTTTGGATATTCTAGTTAGATATATATAATAATTATTTGATGTCTAACTTTCCATTCTATTTTAGCCCCTTTTATTTCAATTGTCTCCATATCTTTATTTTTTTTTAATCAAATGTACATACCATACTTACTGGGTTCTAATTCAACTTGATGATGGTGGAACTTTATCTTAAATATGGTCTAATTTGATTTGTTAATGGTCGAACTTTACCTTAAATATGATATAACTTGAGTTATTAATCATCTAACTTTACCTTAAATATGGTCTAACTACACTTGTTAATGGTGGAACTTTACCTTAAATATAGTTTAACTCAAGTAGCCCAAGTAGAATGCATTATAGTCAAAATATACATATTTTTCGAACTCCTACTAAAACCTTCTTATTTCAATTGTCTGTATATCTTTTTTTTTTTTAATCAAATGTACATGTTGTAGTTTCACTTGGTATTATGGTTAGACATATATAATAATTATTTAATATCTAACTTTCTTTGTAAAAATAAATTTTATTCCATACTGTAATTTTAAATTAAAAATATAAAATCTATAAATACATTAATTATCGACTTCTCCTAAGTCTAATTATCGATTTCTCCTAGATTTTGGATTTGTGTATAGTGCAATTTATAATACGTTAATTAATATAATTGAAACACTATTTTATTTTGGATTATATTTTATTTTTTACGATGGAAAATTTATAATTATAAACAATTGAAACATTATTCTTATATAGAGTATCCTAAATAGAAGTTTTACTGTATATGTTAAAAAAATGATATTTTAAAAATTATAAGTGTTAGTTCAATTATTATTGAAAATAATATTAATATTATTTGGGAACAAAATGTATATATATATATATATATATATATAACAATATTTTAGTAAAATTATAGATATTTTACAAGATCAAACAAATAGTAATTTTATTATTTAAAAAAAATGGCAATTTGTTTATTTGAATTGGGCATGACACTCCACTGAAAAAAAGGAAGACTATGTGAACTATACAATGTGGAAACGTGTGAATAATTGAATAAGGGAGTCCGTATTTCTGAAAAACTGGTGGAGCAATAAGTGAGTTGTCAAATCACATTAAACTCATGCCCCAATTAATTATGTATTTATACTGTTTACCATTATTCTACCAATACCTCATACCACCCACGTGTTATAAGATGGGATCCACATAAATAATTTTATATTTCCCAGAACCTGGTTCCTGTGGAACCAAAAAACATTACCATTTCAAATTTTATAACAAAACAACATAATTGATTATTTTCATAACAATTTTAAAATTTTTAAAAATAAAGATTAATTCGATATTTTTTTAGAATGTATTTAAATTATATATATATATATATATATATATATATATTGCCTTAGATATTTTTGGGGGAGAGGAAGGAGATGCTTGTGGATCGAATTTGGTACTTTTGGTCAGAGAGAGTATTGTTTTACCAGTTCTGCCACCTCTTTTCTCTGTAATTTAAATTATTTATATCAGTTTTATTTAATTTAATTAACATAATAATTAATTTAAAGTATATTTTAAAAATAAATAATTTATTTGTACATATTACTTTTTTATTTAATTAAAGAATACATTATATATTTTTTTATTAAATTACATATTGCCCATTTTATCATTGTTGTCAAAGGTGGGTGTTGTCAGATAAAGACTTTCGCACTAAACAATGCTAATTGTGATGGTTCGATGTTCTACTATTTTCTGGATTAGTCATGTTCTGGATGAAGAATATAAATAATTTTTTAATTTTTTTGAAAAAAAAAATAAGTTTCTTTATTTTATTTTTCATTAAAAAAAAACATTTAATTAGTAAGGGCAAGGATTAGACAAGTACATTGAGCCAAAAATTTATTCAATAGTCTTACAATTGTTGTTTTATGAGTTCATATATTATTCATAATAACTCAATTAATTTTATTAATTTTGATTTTTTCTCTAAATCTGTGATTTAATTAAAAAAAATGAAATATGTACTAAATGAATTAAAAGTAATTTGTATAAATAAATTATTTATAAAAATAATTCAATTAATATATTAATTGAATTAAATTATATAAAGATAAAATAAATTTTATAAATTATTTTATTTTATTTTAAATAATTTAAGTATATGATAAATAAATATAATTTAAAAGTAAAATGTATAAGCACTAAGCAATAAGTATTTATTTAAAATACTAAGTAAAAAATATTTTTAATTTAAAATTGTAAAGATAATTAAATTTGTTCAAAATGTAATGCAATTTTAATATTCTAAAAAAAAATATTAAACTTGTTACACTAATTTTTATTTGTATTATTTTTGTTACAAAATTAAATCAATCCTTAATTTTAAAAAATACTAAATCTGTTAAAAAATAGTTATTTGTACTATTTTTATTATAAAGTAAAAACATGTTAAAATTATTATAGATTGTTGGAACTAAAATAATTACTTTCACCCTGCAAACCCAGATTTTTATTTTGTTTTGTTTTTTAAACAAAGATAAATAGAGCTATTTCATTGATGCAAAAAGTACATAAAAAAAAATTACACAGAGTCTCTTATAAGAAACCAACAAACTGAAATATTTTACAAGAAACTAACATAAAGCTGGAAGGTGCCGATAGAATTAATAGAGCACAAATCGCATCCTTTTCAGATTTCTATTTTGCTAACAGTTAAACCGTCTATTGACAAATCAAATAGTACGAAACAAATTTGACCAAATGGAAGAACAAGCGATCGGTCGATTTCTAAGAGCATTTTCTTGTACTGTGGTACATAGTGGGGTTACAAAGAAAACTAGAAAAAGATGACAACCATAGGTAGGACGCTAAAAAAATTGAAAAGGAAGAACACAAGCCTTTAACCCCAAGATGCAACTTGAAACACCAGCACAGGATCGCCTTATCCCTGGATATGGAGGATCTGTTTCATAAGGTCAACAAATTTGGGGATCCAACCCCAAAAGATATCTCAAGTCTTCAACCATAATTTTCCATTGTTTATTACCAACTGCCACCTCAGCCTCTTGTTTGTCGAGTGTTGTAGGACTTGCAATTCTGACATTTCTGTGCTACAACATGATACTGCACTTGCGAGGTCTTGCCACAATCATTGCAGAGTATCCAAATCTGTTATGAACAGAAAGTTCATCATTAATCTTCCATACAACAAAGCATCATAGTGCCATTTATTCATTTCAAGTTTCCTACAACTACTTCTAAAGACTAAAGACACAGTGAGAACACAAACCATTTTATTCTGAAATGGTTCTGGCATTGGCGTAGCTGCAATTTCCATGTCAAATTTTTCCCACACCTTTGACATATCACAAACTGACTTCGAGCAGAGGGGGCAAGCATACCTATCATGGAGAGACCAATATCACACTTTGTCAAAACATGAACATCAAAAAGTTAATAAAAAGCCTAAGAATAGGTGGTGACGGAACTCACTGGTAGTGTTCTCTCATCTCCTTCAAGCAGTTCTGGTGAATCGTGTGCCCACACGGCAACACAGTCACATCACTTCTTGACTCAAATAAAAACTGCAGATGACAAATTGACTTGTGACTACAGAGATCCACTGTCAAAAGAGGGGGGGGGGGGGGGGGGGGGGGGAAGGGAGGAGGAGAAGAGATCAACGGATGGGGCAACAAAATGATCATACCTCAAAACAAACAGGGCAATCATGGTGCATTGCTCCCTCTACACATGGATGGCTGTTCTTCAGAAGAATCGAGTAGCAGC
The DNA here is from genome assembly GCA_949640765.1 of Croton laevigatus. Taxonomy (NCBI): domain Eukaryota; kingdom Viridiplantae; phylum Streptophyta; class Magnoliopsida; order Malpighiales; family Euphorbiaceae; genus Croton; species Croton laevigatus. Next base: position 17,125 of record CATIWJ010293649.1, read on the forward strand.
AACCTTCATAACAATACAAGGAAAGAAGAAAATGCCAGCAAGTTAGTCTTCTCATAAATGCTCACCAATACAAAGTAAGACTTAATAATACAGATTACGTGGTGCAGCTTACCACACTTGTAACAATGGAAGAAATTTTCACGCCCTCCAATTCTGCAAAAGGACAGTGTACATTCTATTAGAGTCACATAAACACTCATACAAGTGCACAAGATATTCCAAAAACAACTGGTAATATTACACAAGTGAACCATAAAAGAAACACATCTCATCGCTCATTAAATACCCAGGAAATGGACTTCTGTAATCCACAGACAACACAACATATAAATTGAGGTCAATATCACATAACATGAAGGATAAATACTTCCTAAGAAATTAAGGACAAAATGGAGACTACAAAGGTGACAACTCTATCCATGCTCCCAAACATTCCTCAGACTCTATATTCCTCGCAACCAGGAATCAGAAATGTTTTATCCAACCCAATGAATGAAGTTATCCCTTCAGTTTTTGTAACAAAATATAATTATTAAAGAGGCAAGCATACCTGCAGATCCCACAGCCATCACAATGATACTGTTTCTTGCTTGTCTACAAGAAAAACATAAAATAGAATCAGTACACCAATCCATATAAACACTAACCATGAATTTTAAGCAACATAAAATCCAGAATCTAGCAGGACAGTACTGTTTTATAAATGATAATAAGTTACATTCCACCTTTCAGAACAACATATATGCATCTCCTAAGTGAGAAAATATCAAGAACAGGTCTTTAGCCACTTACATCATCATCAAACAGCTTGCAAGTCTCACAGAAGTACCTCCCCATGCACACCCCACAGCTAATGCAAAATTGTTGAGCCTGGTCAAAACAGCCATTAGTAAGTTTACATATCCAAATGCCAGCTGCCGCAAGAATCTAGAGTCATATAGTTATTTTTAACATCCACGTGGGGAAAATATAATAATTTTCCATTATTTGACAGTACATCTGTCAACATTAAATTGGCTTCTGGTTAATAATTTACCAATCTACAATTTCTATTGTTTGCATTTTGAATCTCCTATTCCAGGCCAATTCCCTCATCTGGGAATCACTTTTATGATGTACAAGATTCATCAATTGTTCTCTAGACTCACATTACATAAATGCCTAAACAAGGATGCATGCCTGAATATGAAACCAAGAACAAAAAGATTTACCTTCTGTTCAAAGCCACAAAGCGAACATATCACCTGAAAAATGAAAAAAGAAAGAAAGTAGAAAAAGTTAAAACAACATGAAAAATTTACCAGAACAACCCAGGAATGACAAGAATACTAGTTCACAATAGTACCTGTCTCACTTCTCTGCGAGGCATATCATGTCTAAGCTTCTGGTCTATATTTATATTGTTCTGCACACAAAAAGGAAAAATTCATCAAGCTATGCTACTAAAAAATATGAAAAATATTCTCAGAACTAACATCAAGTGGCGCATTCAAACAGAAGGCAAGTTAAGTTGCAACCAATTGTAACTCATTAATGTAAAAAAGAAATAAATAAAAGGTTTTAACGAACAGCTAGTTTGAGGAGCTTTTGCCAGAGATTCAAGTGTTTCAGTGTTTAATGTCTCAAAGCCAAGTATCTTGCTTCAGGCACATCAACAAACAGAAAATAAATTAATTCAATGCACATAAAAGAAGAGAGTAAGTATGGATCTTCCAAGAGATTCATCTCTTTCTCATGATGACTAATCTCTCCTCCTTAAATCACCGAAATCATGACTATAATTTTTTCACTGCCTCCACAACTCTTCTCTTAATATCTGAAGAGGGAAGAAGGAGAGACCATGTTCTAAACATTTTGGCTTCTCAGAGCCCATGATCTTTGCTAGCATCTCTCACCACTCTCAAATAAAGCCTAAAGAGTAAATCCCCAATACGCTGAGAAAATTAGACAGCCAACTTCATTTTCTTTTACTATTACTCTCCATTTCCCAAAACATATGGATTTCAATCAAAACCAAGATGGACCCTTACAAAAATCATTTAAAGCAACATAAACAATAGATGAATTAATTTAGTTGGAACAATGAAAGCTAAAACTCACCTTTGCCTCATTATGACAGTGACGACAATCAAAGATCTCATTACAACAAGGTGCTCTGATGCGGCACCTTCGGCGGTAATGCTGGCATCTGCAAGAGCATATAACTTGAGCATATTTGTTGTAAAGAAACTGCTAAATTAGCAAGGAAAGTAGGCAAGTATCTTACCCATAATTCATATACCCATCATCTACAGTCAGAGGAGTCTTCATATCAGCAGATGATTCTTCTGTAATTGTGCACTGTTCATTCAACTTTTGGGAATGTGAATCTATAGGATCTTTGTTGCTCTTTCTGGATGCCACATCCATTTGTTGAGATTCAAAATTCTTAGTCTCTGCTTCAGCTCCCATTGGACACTGTCTTTAACAACACCCGGACCACCTGCATGTGAGAAAAATATTTAGGAAACTTCCCAATTTCGAAAGGTATATTTTGTCACTGGATCAACCCATGCAAGCATCCCATGAGTTTGTTGGTTTCTTCTAGACTGCAGCCGATCAATTGAATCAGCAACAACATAATCCAAGTAAGGCTGAACAGCTGCAAATTCCAATCAGCAATACTCCAACAGAAGAATCATCAAAACAAGAAGATTAATATGAATCCCATATAATAATGAGAATAGAGCAGTTTAGGAACTCCAGAGCCTTCAGCAGTGAATATTAAGATTAGCATTGCAAGATCACTTGATCACTTGAAGATGCCCTGGAACCAAGTTCCAATTAGTCTGGACATGACCATTTACAGGCCCAACCTAAGGTGAAAGCAACACATCACACAATCAAATGCATTCTGAAAAGTAACAAAACATGAAGGGAAAGAATGTGCTTTGTTTGTTGTCCATGAAGGACCCGCCTACCTCGAGAGTTACAACTCTGAACCAAGTCTCCTTTGGATACTGAACTTACCCAGAAAAATTTATAGTATCATCACAGCTTTAGAGACCACCATCGCATCAGGAATAGTGTTTTGAGTCTCAGCCGCTTCTCCTGTTATCTAAATATAAAGGGTTTTATACAAATGGAAAATTCATTGTCCTACTAACCATGGTTCTTCAACTACAAACATGCCAAATTAGAAGAGAAATCTCCATCTCCACTAAGAAGGATCTGATTTGAGACGCTGCATAACTATCGACTTGAAACCAAAAGTATTAGAGCCTAACATCAGCTCTGCTATAACCCCGGTTAGAAGAATCCCTAAAAAGCACCTCCATCTTCTGGCCTTCAATTCTTTGCATCTAATCACAACAATCAACCCCACCTATAAAACTAAAAAGGCAGAACCCAAATACAAGGACTCATTTCCTCCGGTAAATTATTGACCAGTTTCTTCTCGGATGATTAGTACTAACATCAACAGTAAGTTAGACAGAACACTCGGTAGGGAATATTACATGAAGCCATACGACCAGCAAAAGACGAGAGGTTCTCTTTTACTCACAAGTCTATTAGAAGTTAGCAGCTAAGTTTGAGATAATGCGCCTATCACAATGTTGTCATCGACAAAAGATGCGAAAAGCGCTGATTCCATTACAAGTTGACAGAAAAGTATTCATCCGAAAAAAAAGAAACAGCGGAAAAGAGAAAATATTTACCACGCCCGCTGTTATAATCTAATATTTGCCCAAATTGGAAACGTTCTTCTACCGCAAATAAAGCACCTCAATAAAAAGCATCGATTGAGCTCACCAAAAGGATCAATAAAGCACACAGCAGACATTAATTTGATCGACTCTTCAACTTGCAAAGCAGACAAACACAATTTAACTTATAATTCAACAAAAAAACCCAGGCAAAATTGATAGTGACAAGCATCCACAGATTTCAAAATAGAAGGGAGTAATAAAACACAAATTGGAACTTCATGCACCGGAATTCTTAAGGAATCCAAAAAGAGAGAAGAAGAAGTGACTGAAAACATCGAGTCGAGTCTGTAGTTCCTGAGCCAGCCAAAATTCAGAAAACCTTTCCCGCAAATAATTATCCAGATTTTGGTTTACTCAGGACTAGACAAGGAAATCTTGGGTTCCAAATCACATTTCTGGTTATATGACATCAAAATATTAGCTAAACGATCAGCAAATCACCACCATAGCACCACCATAATAATTAATACAACAACCAATCAGAAATTCAGAGAACAGAGAGCAATACAAAACCAAAAAAGGCTAGCATCTAACGCGATACATACATTACCATGCAAACAACGGCACAAACACACGCGAAAGGAATATCCAAACAGATTACGAATTTAATATAATAATTCTTTTATAGAATAACGAACTTTCAAACTATCCGGAGAGACGATATGAGACGATGATAAGAACGCCGATCTGAAGTAATAAACGGTAAGGTCTGACTCGACGTGATCTGCTGGAGCTCCAACAAGAATCTGTTTTCTGTTTGTGTTTGTTCTGCGTAAGATGAAAGTGTGAGTTATGATATAGTTGAGCTTCTCAGAAGATTTCCCGTGGCTTATTCAGGTTTTCCAGAGACTTCGATATTTTAAAGACGAAAGCGAAAGCTGGCATCATCTGTGCCTTCCTTTTTTGCAGCATGGCAGAATGGGTACGATGACAGGTTGGATCATTTAATTACTTTATTGCCCTTCCTTTTCCCAGGAAAATATCCTGCCCCAGGTTGGCTGGGATTTGGTACAGCTATTTACATTGCAAGCAAGGTAAATGCGTGGTTGAATTACCAACTAGTAATTTCTTGTTTTGACTTTTCAAACAAAAAATAATTTCTTGTTTTAAAACAAAACTTATTTATAAATTTTACTTTTCATGTTTGAAAATATAAAAAGAATATATGGATTGAAATTAGAGGAATCAAATTTTTAACACATTTTATAATTATCTCAAATTTTATAAAATTTTGTAAAATTTATAAATAAATTTCACAAAATTATACAAATCAAAATTAATTATCATTTTGTAAGATTTATTTATTTATTTTTAAATTTGTTCTTTGTTCTAAATATGAACATAAAGAATTGAATTGAGTTTTAACATTTTATATTAAACATTCCATAGGTATAAAATTTATTTATAAATTAATTATATTTAAAATCCACTTATAAATAAATATTTTACATCCACTTATAAATAAATATTTTACGCTAGAATAGTTTTTCTTAAAAATTTTACAAATAGTTTGACTTCCACAGATTTGCTTATTTTAATATTTATCTAAAAAAATCATATTGAACAGTAATCTAACTATCCATTGGCTATTTATTTGATTGACCTGTGTGGTTGCCCGTAGGAAAGCCTTCCCCCAGGATGAAGTGTCGGTTACAGTGGGGTCGGGCGTGGAAGAGTTCAATCACGGATCGATGAAGGTCGACGGGCAAAGGATGAGATAAGGATGGACATCAGCATCATGCGATTATTTACGCCTTCCTTCTTCAACAAAACCAAGTAACTTACCGACAAGTGTCTCTAATTTAACCAGCTGTCGTCTCCTCTACTTGACGCGTGTACAAATCAACCAAAGTTTGGAATTGGGCCCACTGATGAATCGCAAATAATTTTTTTTAACATAGAATCGCAAATAATTGAACTTTGAATTTGATATTCCGAAAATATATTCTTAATTCACGATCTGGCATATAGAACAATTTTTTTTTACTTATTTTCATGTTTATCCACTAAAATAATTTAGAAAGACACTACCGGCCAAAAAGATTATGCATGTATCTAACTTAGTTGTGATTATCGCGTAACGATGTCGTAGAGGATATTTCAAATAGTTGAGATGAATTTCAACAATGTTAAAAATGAAGGCTTGCTTGAAATTTGTCATTCATTGAATTAAGTAACATAGCTTTATTTGTTAAAATAAAGCACATCATTTTATGTAAGTATCATACAACACAACCGTTAAGTTTAACAGTCTCAACGGTTCTACTTATCTAATATGATATTTTCAAAATAAAGTCAAATCTGTAAACTGCAACCATCTAAAATTAATCTTGGGACTAAATACAAAAATGCATATTAAACATGCAAAATGAAATGCATATTTTTTTTTTAAAAAAAATTAAATAAATAAAATTATATATTATTTGTATTTAATCCCGATATTAATTTTATCTACTTATTTTATGTGATACTACCTCCGTATTTTATGATTCTTAACATTTCCGTCTTTTGGTGTATTTTTTGGTTCTTTACATTTCCATTTATAGTAAGTTTTGTAATTGTTTATTATTATTTTTTATTGGTATTGGTGAAAAAATAAATTTTTAGAGGATTAGTAATTGTTTATTATTATTTCTGTTTTGATATTTGTGAAAAGTTGATTTGTGTTGGTATTGATAAAAAGTAAGGTAAAGAATCATAAAATACAGAGGTAGTATTTTTAAAACAGAGTTAAATCTGTAAACTGTCTCTCTCTAAAATTAATCTCAGAACTAAATACAAATAATCTATAATTTTATTTATTTAAAAAAAATTTTAAAAAAAAACAAAAAAGAATTTCATTTTGCCAGTTCAAGTGGTGCAAAGGATTGCATTTTGTAAATTCACGTTGTGCAAAAAAAAAAACCGCCGTAATGGGACAGAAAAAATCATCCATTGCGTCAGTCCAAGTGGCGTAATGGTCACTGCGTCATTCCAACTAGCGCACTGAGACTGCTTCGTCTACATTAGCAAAAAACACACCAAATTTATAAATAGTTTTATATACACGTCAAATTCAGAATTGTATTTTTTTATACCAAATTTGAAATTATTTTTCCAAATTACGACAAATTAGTAATTGACCCTAAGCGGGCATAACAGAATCCTAATCCACCTTGGCGTAGGCACAAACACGTAATGGATGTAAAATAGTCTCATCCTCCATAGCACGAACAAAGCAAGTCGGTGCAGTACCCAGGTGGCATCATACACGTTCAATGTTGGTCAACAAGCGGCCTTGAGAAGCAAGCCATAAAAAACTTCTCACCCTCTGTGGACCTCGCCACTGCCAAATATCCCTCTAGAGATTTTGCCTTTGGTTAACCATTGGTTCTGAGAGAAGACTATAGGCCGATTTAATAAAGAAGCGACCATAAGTGGTAAGTCTCCAAAAGGTCTCATCCATAACATCCTCATAAACTGGAATACAAATTGAAGCTATGCATTGTAAAACAATCACAAGAAACAAGTGAGAGAATAAACGACATTTTCAGCTTCTATTATCATTTAAATAATACACAATAGGACGGTGTAACTCATCCATACCAACATCAGTAATAGCATGGTCATGCAAAGGACCCAAATAAAATAGTCCAAGCTAGTTTCATAAAAAAAGAATCATTGGATAGTTGTGACCAACGAAGACCAAGCCAAGCCCACCATCCTCAGGTCTCTTACGCAAAGAACGCCAATTAATCAAAGCAATACCTTACTGAGAACCCCAAATAAAGCTTTGACATATTCTCTCAATATGCAGACAAGTAGCAATAGGCACATTAGTAGTCTGGAAGGAATAAAAAAGTATGGGTAATAACATGCTCTTTACCAAGGTAATTCTTCCAGACAAAGAGAGGCAACATGTATTTCACCCTGAAAGGGCCGGAACTTGATCCAGTGTGTAATGATAAGCTGAAACCTTCATAGCATCATCCTACAGTAATGGAACCCCAGATACTTTCCAAAGACTGGGAAATTTTAAAGCCACAAACATACCCAATCCTAAAAGCTACAAAGATGAAACATTTTTGGAGAAGAACAAAATAGTCTTATTGACATTAACTCTTTGCCCAGAACTCGCCAAAAATAAACCACACACATCCATATTCACTTGCATTTGAGAAGGAGAGGCTTCCAGAAACAAAAACAAATCATCCAAAAAAAAAAAAATAGATATGAGGGAAAAGATCCATATCTAGATAACTGAACAAGTTTCCAGAGTCTCAAGTTTAGAGCATGTTTAATTTCATGGGCTAAACGTTTCATGCAAAGAACCAACATGTAGGGTGAAAGCGGGTTTCCTTGACGAACCCCTCGATGGGATGATACAAGAAGCAACTTCACTGTTCTGCAATAAATTCAACTTATCATGTCGGATACACTTCATAATAAGTGAGATAATGGAGATCGAAAAACCAATCAACGGATAAAGTCTCTTTAATAAAAATCCACCCAAGTCTATCATAGGCCTTAACTTCTATCGTCATCCATCTCATCCCAATTCTCTTATTCCTTGTAGAGTAACCTCCTGAGCAATAATAATATTGTCAGTAATATTTCTCCCCGGAACAAAACTCGTGTGTTCCTCACCTACAAACTTGCTCATAATCGATTTTAATCTATTAGTCACAACCTTTTTAATAACCTTAAACTTGGTCTTATAAAGGTTAATTGGTCCGAATTCCACAATAAAACTAGGATTAGCCACCTTAGGAATAAGCACAATCATAGTTTTATTGTTTAAAGTTATTTTAGTCTACTAACTTATTGTTTCAAAATTTTATTTAATTTTTTTATTTAATTTGTGTTTAATTTTATATTTTTATTGCTGCTAATAATTAATTTTATTATTTTTGGAAGCCTACTCGGTCTCCGAGGCTTTGTCTCAACTAATCCAGACTCGAATCGGATCGCGCACCTGGCAATGGTAGGTGAGTCTTCCAGCGAAATAATTAATTTTATTTTAGTGATAGATATTTTAGCAGCAATTTATGTTGATCTGGTAAAAAAATAAAAATTTAAATGAAAAGAAATATTATGATCTTAGAGAAGATAATTATTATTTAAAAAAAATTAATACCAACATTTTTAATAATGAACGTTCTCAAAAGTTTACAATTCATTGCTATTCATAAAATATTATGAAAAAATTCGACTAAAAATGAAGAATTTCTTAAAAAATAAAGAATAAAAACTAGAAGATTGTAGTAATAGAAGTTATGAATTGTTAGAGTCATTATCAAATTTCAAGGCTATTTATTTTTAAAATTTTCAAAATTAAGTATCGGATTATTCATTAATTCTTCTGAATATTTTTTTAATTAAATACTTTTCTATGGTATTTTCAATTTATAATATACTTCTCTGATGATTGATGTATACTAATGAAAAAAATAAATAAGTAAATGTGATACTTGACTTTGGTAGTTTCATTAGAAAGTAGTAGAATGCAGTTGAGTGGATTCGCTATTAATTTGGGTATTTTAGTGGCTGAGCTATGGATTGGAGTTGGAGAATGGGCCTGCAAGGAGCATGGGGAGTTGGGTATAAGAATACAGTCGAAACTAATAAGTTGCAGGTTGCTCTGCTGTGCTTAATAAAGCCTGAGTGTTGATTATTGAAGCACTACTAATGGTTATTTACTATAGTTAACTTCTTATTTTGAATATTTATTCTAATAGCACCTCAACATTTAGATTTAATTGAAAAGTGATTCGTTACGTGTGTCCTCATAAATTCATACTGACCACTCATTAATGGAGCAAAAGGTAAAAGAACATTAGTCGATTGTTGCTGCGGGTTGGGATATTAGATTCCAAAGATTTTTATTTTGGGGCTTAGATTCCTGAGATTTCAGTAATTGTATAGATTTGTTAGATTCTTGTGGTAAGAATCTCCTCAACATAAAGATAGGTACAAAAAGACAATTTGTTTTCACTTCAAAAAAAAAAAAAAAATCCTTGAGATATCAATATTACTCGTTAAACTTACCGAACTGAGCTCAAACTTAGTTAAATTGTCACGAACTCAAACTCGATGAGGTCAAAGTTCCAACTCAGCTTGTTTAGAGCCCAAAGACCTTTGAAACCAACTAGCAAAAGCCTAATGTAAATTCTCTCAATAAATAACCTAAAGAAATTGGCCATAGCTACAAATGAGCAGTAATGGATAAATTGCCTAATGAACGAACTTTGATACAACAAATGCCCAGAAGACAACTATAATTTACAAGCCCTTGGGGAGAAAACCATATACTACATTGATTTCAGAGTTTGAAGGGAAGAAGGGGATTGACCCAAGCAATTCAATCCTGAGCAAAAAGGCAAAATCCTAATGAACATTACTCTCCATTGATCATGAGTGAATGAAAAGGCACCCTTTTTATCTCTACAAAGGACGAGAATTCCTTGCTCATTTGCTGTTTCCAGGGTTCACCATCCATCTGCATAAATCCTAATGAACATTACTCTCCACTGATCATGAGTGAATGAAAAGGCACCCTTTTTATCTCTACGAAGGACGAGAATTCCTTGCTCATTTGCTGTTTCCATGGTTCACCATCCATCTGCATATATGCATCTTTCCATTCACCGCCCCGTAACTCCAACCGAATTGCGGCTGCCTGGAGGTTGCCGAAAAAAGAGTTATAGAAAAATAAACAAGAATGGCATTTTCATGGTATTTTTTGGCAAACAACAAAGGGGGGAAAGGAAAAATGAATGGCTTGACCATGACCACTAAATAGAGGCAATAAAATTAACACTATGGTCCGACCTCAAATATATGTTTTGTTTATTTTCACAACATTTCTTCTCTTCTATGTCATGAATATGGGGCATACATGGTATTTTATTTCTAAAGTTAATTAAAATTATAAAAAACATGACAATTACAAGCTGGTCAACCAAGAATAAGAATGATCACATTGTAGGCCATATCATACTTGTGCAAGCAAGATTATGATGCAATATGCTGCTTGTTAATAACTAATAGATGACTAAAACCTTTGCCAGAGAAGCCTAAATGTATTTTTATTATTAAAATTTATAAATTTTCAGAGCAATTACAATACCTGGGCTATATGTTTAGCAGAGATGAGCTCAACCATAACAAAAGATGCATGCCATCCATGCTTTAATCCAAAGATTTCTAGAAGACCATCATCAACATGGGCCTCAACAAACCCTTTCTGCCGAAATAAAGAATGAATATTAAAGAAATCATTCTTGGGAATCAAAAAGTTGTAAAAGTTTCATTCACGTCACACCTCTAAAGGTCTAAAACCATGGTTTGAACATGCACTATATAGGCTCTATACCAACAAACTGAAATTGAGAATTCTGTCACATTCTTAATAAATGAAATATTAAGTATTTAAACATTACCTTCTCCAAGTACTCAGGCTTGGGAGCCCCCCAAGGATGTCTTCCACTTCCATAATTATGAAGGTTCAAAGCAACTATTGCCCTTACACTGAAAGCAAACACAAACACAAATAAGAATAGAAAAGCTAATGAACAAACTAATTCCAATATAATGATGACGATAAAATTCAATAGTAGCTCAGTTCAGTTGTTAATTTGGAAGAGTTAAATATCACATTAGCTGAAAATTCATTTTGGTAAGGTTGACCAAATGCTTACACCACCTAATATATTCATATTGCCACATTCATGCAATTAATAAAAGAAATGCACCCATCATTAATCCAGTCATAATTTAATGTATCGCTCATTCATCAACTGTACTCTACCTTTTGGGAACTTGAATCTGCTCCCATTCTGAGCAATTAACCTTTTTCACATGTATCCTTACAACATTTTTGAGTCCCCTACAACCAGAAATTTATATATTACCACATAAAATAACTCAAAGCCAAATATTTTCACAGAATGGTACAGTAAATGAATCAAAAAAGAAATATTCCAGATAAGAGGCAAAAAGAATAGATCAATGGAAAACATCAACTTTATGTATGTTCTACAACAACTTGTAATTGATTAAAACAATATATGGTATGGGGGATGGAAAAGCAAATGTTTGATAAGATCATTCTCAATGAAATTTTCCAAAGTAAATGCTACAAGGAAAGCAAAGATAATTGAATGTCAAAGTGATGAAAAATGCAAATATGTTCTAAGCACATGACAACAAAATACAAAAATATACCAAAACTGCATGGTTGAATTGACTCATTTCTTAAATTGGTGCATTCATAAATAAATCTATTCTCTCATAGAACTGACTGACAGTAACCGATGGTTACATAAGACTGCCTCTATAGCTTAGGATGCACAAAGCACATTTTCAGAAACATACAATTTATAACAAGTGAATGCCATCTTAATATAATAGTAGCAGTATAGATAGATGATGCCTCATGGACAAGGCCATGGAAAAAACTTACACACTCTTGATCAAGGACTCGTAGCTGTTTGACCCCACTACATTTATGGATAGTTTCAGCTCAAATAATGAGTTTATAACATGTCTGACGGAAGTTTAAGCTAAAAACTAAAAACCAACTTACTGAAAAAATAAAAAATTCAATGTAACAAAGTGCATCGGCATGCAACTGATGAAAATGCACAACAGTGAAGCAAAACATGGCAAGTTATTCATGTCAAATAATAAAAACTGCGTTTTGATCACTCAGCTAATTAAATACCTACCCCACCCCCCAACACCCCCGCCCCCAAAGAAAGTGCTTTGGTTTAAATGACTTTAATATGCTTCAGTTTGAATCTAACCTCAAACTTGGATCACTAACACAAGGTGTGAAGAACCAGCCCTGACTGCAGCTGTAACCTGAGTATATCAACTGTAATGTACCAACAAATGGATTAACTGTGATCATAGTGACAGAATAGTATTGAATAAAAGCGAGAGTTTTCATGAGTAATCCTTAAGAGAACATCATGCAAATCAAAATAGCAAAACAACATTAGTTTAGTTTTACCAATTTCAGAGGGACAATAACTTTAGTCCCAAAAAAATGCAAAGCAATTTGCTAAAAAACTAGGTCTTGCAAAGTTCAAACAAACCTTGTTTGAAATAGGCCCTTGTGCAAGAAAAGGTTTCTCATTTCGTAAATGGTGAAAGCCATAAGCCACTTGAGCATCCATGCCTGAAGGAGAACAAAAGTTAGTAGCCAGGAACATGTGAAACACAGATTTGCCATTATCAATAAGTCGAAGGATGTGCTTCAAACTCAATTCCTTACAACAAAGATAGTGCCCGAAGTGGACAGATTGAAAAGTTCGGAACAAAGTCAGATGCTGGTTTAAAGCCTTACATGATTAAAAGTTTACCCAATCTGTTTAGAAGTCATGTCAATGTACCTATGCTGAAGTAATTATAGAAGACTCCTTCGTAGCAATTCACTTTCTCAGGTAACCTCCCCTCAACTTCTAAATCCTGTCATTGCAAGAAAAGAAAGGTCTTAAACATCAATTTATGATCAAAAAGTAAAAATTAGCATAGGCCTCCTTGCCTCCAAAAGTTTTCACATATCTTAAAATAGATAAAGTCCAATTATGTTACCAAAACATGCAAAGCCACCCACATTAAATGAAAATATAGGGAGTTGGGGAAATGAATAGAAGATAGGAGATGGAGATTTGTCAACATTAAATATTTATCGTTATTCTTTTCAGCAAAAGAAAATCTTGCAACGGCAGCTGAGTCAGGAAAGAGTGAAAATATTGAAACAGAAATATTCACAACCTGATGATCAAGAGAGCTTTCTCCAGTAGATCTCAGAGAATGAGGCGGTTTCACAATTTCTCCACATGGCGTTGACACTGTGAGCTGCCAACTGCAGCATCAAAATACGCATTTGAAATGAGTGCCAGAAACATTGAATTACTGAAATTGTCTAAATTCGCTACAAATGACAGCCTCTTGAATAAATATTTGATAAAAAGCACAATGGATGCAACCCAAGACCAAGAAAATAGCATAAAGTAAAAACATTGAAAGAAAAAAAAAAGGGAATTACAGCAAAAGTAAGGCAGTTTCATCCCTGATCAATCATATATATCTCAATGTCATTGGGATAATGAAGTTTGATTAGTTGTGGAAAAATCACCAATTTGTAAATTTTATTCTATATTCCAGTCAGGAACAAGCCCGAAATAAGATCCAGCAGTGAAAGCAATTCTATTTTCCAACTAACAGATACAAATGGCTTGCACATATTGAAATGTCACTCGGAGTAATCTGGAAATAAACAACTGTCAATAGATATTTTCTGAATTTGCAATATGCTATTAAGGAGCTCATATTAGCAATTGAAAAGATGATTGTAATGAAAAAATAAGCAGTAACCTATTATTCAGACTTGTTATACTATAAAGGCTGCATCTTTAAGGCACACTTGTTGAGATATTCTGCTCACAAAGCTGCTAATACTATCAAAGCGTATGGAACTATCAAACCCCAAAGGTCCATGACAGAAAAAAGAAACAACTGCCCCCTTAATTCTATGTTAAGGGATTGCATCACAATATAACATTTACCTATCTAGATGGCAAACTGGACCAGTAATAGCCCGGTCAAGAGATCTTTTGACAGCTGACTTCCAAGCAAAAGGAAATGAGCCCCCCTGAAGCACAAAACGAAAAAAGGCAAGAATTCAAAGCCAAGGTTCAATAAGCAACAAAATTCAGCATACAAAATCCAATATAAAGGAATGCTTACCCAACCAAAGCTCCTGGCCAGATCATTGCCTGTACCTAAAGGAATGATTCCTACAGGAGGAATTGGCTCCCTCCCTTGTCTGTTAAGTTCTGAGAGACTCCCAAGCACCCAACCAACTGTACCATCACCTCCTGCAACCTGCAAGAATTTTAGAACATGAATGACAGGAAATATGGATTCTTTACTTCTGTGATGTTAACTAACTTGCAAGAATTTCACAACCCCAAAAGTATTCCAGATAACTTGCGTGATGTTAACTACCTAATAATACCAAATGCAATATACTAAAAAAATATTGTATTTAATAGAATGATAAAAGCAAACTAAAGCTGATGCGTGCTAGTGTGAACATACCATAATTCTCATCTTCTCTCGAGTTTCTCTAGCGCAATAATCACCAAGCGTAGCCAACTTCTCTAGACAAAGTAAACCATGCTGAACAAATTCATTAGGATTCACTAGCGATAGATCGAAAACCTGCATTATGTATCATTCAAAATTAAAGACACCCACTTTCAGCAAATATTAAACCAAACAAAAAATAAATATAAATGATTACAAATAAAAGAGAGAGAGAGAAATCGATTACAAATAAAAGAGAGAGAGAGAAATCGAGTTCGAAACAGAATAACACTAGGCATAGGCAGTATAAAGAGAAGTGAGTCCAATTGAAGCGAATTACTCATTTGACCTTGATAACACTCAGTAACTACAACTGCTAATCGCATTCCAATGAATTGATAATGTGAATAGTAGAAGTATTACCTGTTCTGCGCCCATTAACTGCTGGAGACGTTCTTTAAGTTCGGGGCCATGGCGGCCACCACTCTTGGAATTAACAAAAACAACCATAGGACCGTCAGGAGCCTCCTCCCGGGGGTTAAGTTCACCGCTGTTAAAATAGCGGTGGGCTTCGCCGGCGGGGTCTTTGGACTTGATAGAATCACGAATGGCGTGCCGTAAGTACTCAGGAATCAGTAGCTTTCTCTTCAAGGTTTCCTTGTCGATTCGGACCCCTGATAACCCGCAGCCACGGATCGAGTCAATCATAGATGATCTGGCTGCTACGATCCGCGCCGACGATCCGCCAGACGCCGTCGGCGAGTCCATTTTTGAATAGTACCCCTTGGTGGCCTTCTCCCCTCTTTTGCTCTGAAACTAAATGAGGGAACTGATTTATTTTCTATTTTTCAAACGTATCAAAGGAATTATAGGAAAGACAAATGGAAATCCAATGTGGGTGGGCGTCTGAAAAATTAATTCGCCAAGCAATTATATTCTTTCTTATTATACAGTATTATTTTTTGATTTTATACATAATTGCTGTTGTTACCCTTGGAAGATCTTGTTATTACTAAATTACCATCCCAGGTTTATACGATTACGCGGTTTATTTATTTTATTGACATTTTTGGTCTAAACAATTAATTTCTATTGTTAATTATTTTTGGAAGATATTAATTAATTAATTAATTTTTATAATGTGCAGTATCATTAATGTGATATTAATGTAATTTTTTTTAGTTGGGTTATTAATATGATTAAGCATAGTTTTTATTTGTTATTTATTTATTTATAAGGAACCAAAATTATGATTCTAAACATGCATTATGTAGTTAATATATGGAAAATATACTGTTGTCTAATTCCAACGTAAGGAAATAAATTAATGACGAAGGGCAACATGAGCCTTTTACTTTATTTTTGAAGTATTTCTTTTTCTTTTGTTATATAAGAATCAATTACTTAAATACAATAACATAAAAATATAAGAAATTTTAAGAACAAATAAAAAAAATGCAATTAAAATTTTCCAATTTGCGATCTATAAATGCATTGTGTATAGTCACAATAAGCATAAAAATTTCACAATTGGTTATTTCTTATCACTATCAGTAGTAACATGAATTTCCAATGAGATTTTTGTACACTAGATACTAAAAATACTAATGTGAATTACAGCTCATGTGTGAATTGAAATAGGAAATTGAAACGATTACGTGGTTAACTGTAATATTTTTCATTTTCTATTTTCTTCTCTTTTTTTAGGTTCATAAATAAATAAATAACCAATCATGTAATAACGTTAATATGGACAATGTCTGACAAACTCTCCAAAAATAGAAGAACTACTAGATATTGTCTATTGACACGTTAGTTGGACGGAACATTAGCATTTGGACGGAACATTAGCATTAGAGATGCCTTTTCAAAAAAACAAAATTTTCATTTTTATGACGTGTATATCAAATGGAAGTAATTTATTATTGCATTTAATATCAAATGGAAGTAATCTATTGTTGCATTTGATATACTCTAATAACATATGCAAACTCTTTTGAAATGTTTTCAAAATTAGAAAAATGTACACAAATAATATAATGTAATCAACTTGAAGATTTATTTCCAATTGATGACATCCTTTCCAAATTTTGTTATTATTATTATTTGCATTTTTGAATTTGGAATATGAGTATTTTAAGCATAAACTAATCTATAAGTTTTTTTAGAAAAATGAGTATTTTTGGTTTTTAATCATAGTTGAGGGTATTTTTATAAAAGATATGGTAAGGTTTCTTGAAAAATAAAAGGCTAATAATATGTTATTGGAATGTGTTAATGGGCGATGCTGATTGATGGATAGGCTCAGTAGTTGGATATTTTTGGTTGGCAGTTACAATTATTTCCTGCTTTATTTTAATCAATGTGGCAGTATTTTTCTAATCAACTGCTATTATTATTTATTTGACCGGATTCATAATATATAATGGACAAGAAAATAAAATTAAAAAAATAGAATTGAGCTTTTGACATCAAAGCATAGCGGGCAAATGTGTGGTCGCAAACTATAGCTATGGGCTTTAGAGTAGTTTAATTGAAAAAGCATGGGCTAAAATGGAATTCAAAGAAAGCCAACTAGTCTGACGCGGTTTCATGACCGTTGATTCTGTTAAGACCCGCCAGCCAGCGAAAGTTCCAACTCTGGAAACTGAAGAGAATAATAATAGGGTATTCGTGCGTTTTGTTTGTCTTTTTATTTGAATCTGACGTCGTTTTGTCAGCTTTAAACAGTAGAAATGGAAGGGAAACGTCAAACTTTGAATAAAGTACTAATTGATTTTCTAGAAGTTGTTTACTTTTTACTTTAACAGAGTTCTAGAAGTTGTTTACTGGTATACTAATGATGCTAATTGTTTCAATTTGTTCTTAAGCAAGTTATTACTAAATTTTTTTTTTTTTTCATTTTTTTACGTTCAATATTTCACCAATACCAATACAAACTCACTTTTCACCAATACCAATATAAAAATAATAATAAACAATTACTAACCATTTAAAAAACGTACTTTTTCACCAATACCAATAAAAAA
Organism: Croton laevigatus; assembly: GCA_949640765.1. Taxonomy (NCBI): domain Eukaryota; kingdom Viridiplantae; phylum Streptophyta; class Magnoliopsida; order Malpighiales; family Euphorbiaceae; genus Croton; species Croton laevigatus. The sequence goes on from CATIWJ010293649.1 coordinate 34,982, forward strand.
ATAATAATAAACAATTACAAAACTTATTATAAATGGAAATGTAAACAACTCAAAAAAATATCCAAAAACGGAAATGTAAACATATTATGAAAACGGAGGTAGTAGTTTTTAAGTATTTTTCTATGAATCCAATTTTTTTTATCTAACAATTTAGATTTGGTGACTTCTTATCTATGCCGTTTTATTTATTTATTATTTGAAGAATAATCTATGCTTTCTTGAGTGTTATATTTATATTTAATTATATCGATTATATTTGTTATGCATCCAATTTATGCATATTATTATAGTAACCTGAATGGGTTTATTTACTCGTATGATATGCCAATGAAGTTGGGCCAAAACCATTTCGGGGCCCATAAAGTATCCAGTTTTTTTATCTAAGACCCTTCGGCAAAGTAGTAATAATATAAGACCCTTAAACTATTTGCGTGATTTACACGATGCCCTTTTTTAACGCAGTTAAAAGCGCGTGTGTTACAGACAAACGGAACGCGCGTGAAGGCTTCAATGTTGCATTTTAGTGGGCCTGCTAAGACCAAAACGCTGCGTTTTCTTTCCTTTTCTTCTTCTCTTACCGCAACAGCCATCACCATCACCATAAATTTGAAGCTTTAACAGTGTCTTCAACATCTCTGTATTATGAAACAATTAATCCATACACCCACCACTTGGTAATTTTCTGATATTTCGAAACATAACAAAAAAAGATTAATTACATTAAAAATGATTAATTATTCTTCAATCAAAGAAGAACAATAAGAGAAGAAGAACCTACTGGTCTTGGGATGTAGAAGCTTGAGAAAATATTGAAGAGAGAATAAAAAGCTGCAACCATAATAGCAGCTACTTGCTGTGGAATTTGTTGCAAATCCTTCAAAGATGTCAATGCTAGGCTAATGGATTGTGCACACAACAGTTCTTCTAGTATCCACAGTGCTTTTCACATCATAACAATTGTTGCTGCTCTTGCATCGAGTCCTGATGTTGGTTCATCCATAAATATGATCGAAGGATTTGCAACAAATTCCACAGCAATTGTCAATCTTTTTCGCTGTTCTGTTGATAATTTTGTAACTCCTGGAAGCCCGACTATTGCATCTTTGAGATCAGTTAGCTCTACCAATTCCATTACTTCATCAACAAAGCTCTGAAAATCTTTGAAATGGGGAGATAAAGTTCTTCCCAAAAATCAATTGGAATATGTTTACTACAAGGATGTTGTACAAAATCAAGACCATAACATTGGCTTAACTGGGTTACTCTGAAATCCAATAAATCTAACACCTTATTTGATAAATTCTATAGGCAAATTAGACAAGGGATCAAGAAGAACAAACTTACCCTTCTTGCCTTTCCTCATTTTAGCCAACCAAGGTCTAGATTCTTCAGCTCCATCCCCTTGTGAAGGAGATCGGATAAGGTACACTGTGGAGTCTGAGAAGGAGTAATAGCCGCAACGATCTGGATGAAACTCCTCCGGTGAGATTGGGAAAGGAAAATTAAGAGAAAAGTGAAGTGACGATTTGTTTGGAGAAATCGAAGATCGCCATGATGAACAAACTGAGCGAAATCGAAGAGAATCGATCAGATCCTCGAGACGATCGGCAATTGAAACAAGTAAATCCTTTGAAGATTACTCCATGACCCCATTTTCTCTGAGAAATCAAGAATATTTAGTGATCTAAAAAAAAAAAAAAAACGAACCTCTCGTCTCAGATATCTCTTCTCTTTCTGCTCTTGATCTCTCCTCCCTCTTGCCTTCGTTCCAGCCCTAGCTTCCCTCGATTTCGTTCAGCTTCCAAGAAGCTCCCCTTCTTCCTCGCCCCCCAATCGGACCTATCTCAGTTACAGAGTCATCGTTTTCCTCTATTGTCTTTCTTCCCTTTCCACATCGACAGAGAACGAAAGTGATTTCATATGGCCAAAACGGCCGCGTTTCAAGTAACAATGGGGATCCAAAACCAAAACGCAAGCGTTTTGGTCTTAGTAGGCCCACTAAAATGCAACATTTGAAACCTTCACGCGCGCTCCGTTTGTCTGTAACACACACGCTTTTAACTGCGTTAAAAAAGGGCCTCGTGTAAATCACGCAGATAGTTTATGGGTCTTATATTATTACTACTTTACCGAGGGGCCTTAAGTAAAAAAACTGGATACTTTATGGGCCTCGAAATGGTTTTGGTGAATGAAATTACTATGATTTTATGGCCAATCTAAGAATGATGGTTCGGTTTGGTTGCAGTTGACCACATGATGCCAACGCATCGCTTTAAAAGTTTAAATTGATGATAGGACTTTTAGGTTAATGATCAATCAAGCATTAATGATGCCACATAACACTTGGCCCAAAATAGTTTTATTCCTATAATAATTACAAACTTGTTTATGAGGTTTGTTGAGATATATTATTTTGTCACTCTAATTTTAAAAGTTAACTATTTTATTCTTATATAAAAAACTATAATTATACATTTTAAAATAGTATTCCATAAATAAAATATAAGTTAATATAAAAATAATTAGTGCATTTTTTTTTAAATCATGATTCATTTATCATTAATCAAATTGTAATGATAATTATTCAAGTTAGCAAAAAGGGAAGAGTAATACTATATATTAATTGAAAATTTAATAATAATAAATACATATCATTAATAATAAAATTTCCATTGAGACCGTGTTTTCCTTTTTCAACATCTAAGTTATTCAATGAAAGCTTTGGAGATTTAGCTGGGAGCAGCATTGGCTTAAAATGATTTATCTCAGGAGAAAAAGTACCAATCTTTGTATGTCTTAGTGTTGGTCAAGTTTGTCTGAAGGCACCACAAACTTATCTCTAGTTTCCGAACATTTCCAAACTGGTATTGGTAAAAGGTTTGGCACATTTTGACAGTAGCCAAATTGTCTGCTAAGTCTATAAGGAGTATAGGTTTTAATCACAAACTGATTCTTGTAGCATAACGTTAAGAAACTAAAACGAAGACTTACAAAGTATTATGCTTGGGTTGAATTATCTTTCTAAGAATTATTTGAAGAGCTTAATTTGGATGTTGTCCCCAAAAAAGATTGGACATTCTCTCAAAAAATTGACTGCTTTTAATATATTTTACCATTCCTTTTCCACCAAAAGTGACATTTTTGTTTTTTTTTTACTTTCAAGTCTGAATTAATTAAGGTGGCTAAGTTACGAACATTTTATTCAATCCTAGCCATATGGGTGTGCAAAGGCTCAATTGCACAGGGCCCATATGGAGGAAGGCCCTATTTTCTTTTAAAAAAAAAAAATTATAGCTATTTTGTTAAGCAGAAACTTAAAAGCCTTTGTTTATAATCGTTTATATTCAGTTTATAATCATTTTTTAAAATTAAAAGTTTAAATGAGTTTAAGTTACAGAGCCCCAAATTAAAAAATAGAACATGACCCCACAATTCTCGGAGACGGCTCTGATTTTATTAAAAATAAATAATCTGAAACATTTATAGTACTATAATTATAAAAGGTTTCCTAAAATAAATACAAAAAAGATATAATTATTATTTTAACATAGTATTTTAAAAGGTTGAATATTAATGATTAACACAATACATTATTTAAAAAAAAAAATAAAGAAAATACATACAAAATTTTATAAGTGCAATAAAAATTCTAATTTTAAAAACTATATTAATTATATGAATTTTGAAAAGAATATTAATTATATAAGTTGAACAAAAATATATTTATTTATACAAAATATAATTATTTATTCCAAAAAATATATATATTTATTTATACAAAATGAAAAATTGCGAATACAAGTGATAATATCAATTGTTGAGAAAAATTATTAATATTTTAAAATAATTGAAAATGTAACCAATGAGAAGTGCTCTTTATATTTTATGTGAAGTAATAAGAAATCTAATACTTTTTATATTTAAGAAATAATAGTAGTGTATAACCAACATAAGGTGATCAATTAGTCACCTTACACACCACCTAGCTTCGCCATTGCTTACTTTAGTTGGAAAATGCATATTGAAGCGGTGAGCTATGGAAATGAAATCTCGTATTCTCCTCACATTTGTTGAGGTAAAAATGATGCTTGCTTGATAGGAGCTGGGAATTAAGTAGCAGAAGCTACCTAGGATCAAAACAGGTATAAAGGCAAACCAAAGTCATAAATCAAACAAAACTTACTGACATGTTGAAGAGCAGAATCGCTCACCAATCTTCTTTCCAAAAAATTCAAGTCAACACATATGGATTTATCCACGATCTTATGTTGTGTTATTCAACTATTTTCTGGACTGATTTTTTAGGTGGATAGAATAATGTAGTAGAGTTTAGTTCTTTCTAGGGTTTCTCTTTGTATTCTCATATTAGGGTGGGTAAAACCGGTTCAATTCGGTTAACTGAACCGAAAATCAGTTTTCGGTTCAAAACCAAATATAAAATTTATAAACCGAAAATTGAACCGAAATTCGGTTTTACTGAATTTCGGTTCGATTTCGATTTAACCGAATTTTACATGTAAAATTTAGATCGGTTTATTAAATTCACGAATCAAAAACCGAACCGAAATTTGGTTCGCCATTTTTAAGAACTAAAAACCGAACAGAAAATTCAGTTAACCGATTATTCTGTTCGGTTCATTTCAGTTCAGTTCGGTTTCGATTTACAGTTCGATTTTGCCCACTCCTATCTTAGATTATATATTTGATAGGAAGATCTACTTCAATATAAAATAAAAAACTTATTATGTGATAAGTGAATGATAAGATTAATCATCCATTTATCCTTACGGTTAATTATTTAAATAAAAAATTACTTTTTTAATTAAAATAATAATAAATAGTAATTTAATTAAAATAATATATCATTATTTAAATAGTATAACCCATGTACGGTCCAAATAATTAAGGCAAAACAGGGACTTAGGAATAAAATAAATAAGACTACTAATTATAATAAGAATCTATACAAGACAAATATATTCTTACTACAATTAATCATAAACTTTTTAACTAAAAATTCATGATTAAACTCTCATTAATTTTACCATTCCATGACATAATAATAATAATAATTTTTAACCTAAGGGGTTGGCCTGGTGGTGAGGTAAGTCACCAAAGACCAAAAGGTCCTGGGTTCAAACCTTAGGGGTAACTAAAGAAAAAAAAAATAATAATAATAATAATAAATGTTTCTGATGTTAAGATTATAGATTCAGTTATATTAAATAAATTACTAACAAGTTATTTAAATAATAATATATCTTTAAAATTGTTGCTTAATTTATTTTATATGTCGGATTAAAAATCCACATGCATGGTTTACACAATAAAACCATGTAAACTTACCTAAAATGCATCATCACTCTCTATACCAAAACATGGATTTCATCATTAATTAATACTTCAAAAATACAAATTGTTTTTCCCAATTCACCGAGTATTATTATTCCAATAAATAAAACTCACTCTTTAATGAATCAAAGCACAAGATAATGTATATTTGCTCGTATTAAATTAAATCAAGATTAAGAACATAAATCTTATTTCTAATGTCTTAGAAAATATATTTTAATAGTTAGCATAAAACATCAATTCTTTACTTGGTCTAGCTAACACAACTATTATAAAATGTGCTGAAAAACTTATTTATTTAATGAAAATCTCCAATTAAATACAAAGAAATAATTCTTCATAAAATATTATCGAAATTATACTATTACATTTGCATGATTAATAGTTTATATTCATAATTGCTAACACAGGAAAAACTCTTGCCAATTGCCATTATAGTTGCAATTTTGAAGGTACTTAAACGAATGAGATTTGCAGGATTATGTGGAAGTGCAAGCCTTTGGGGGCCATGGGCCCCATTGTTTTCTGGAAAAAAAATGAAGAAGGACGTGGCCGGAAAACACAGAGGGGAGAGAGAAAGAGGGCCGGCGGCGAAGAGTGGGAAAATGAAGGAGGAGGAGGAAAGAAATAAAGACAGAAAAGGAATGAAGGAAAGAAAGACTTGTGCCAAAACGGTGCCGTGGCATTTAAATTTTTTTTTTTTTTGTTTTAAATGTGAAACGACGCCTCATATAAAGAGAAAAATTAAAAAAAAGTTAAAATTCAAACAGCATTAAACCCAATCCAAAAGCCTCGCCTTCCTCTGTTTTCATTTCATTGCGTGAAATTAGAAAAGAACTAGACAAAGAAGCTCGCCGTCGTCCAGTCCAGCCGCCGTTCACTCCACC
>CATIWJ010293679.1:0-21312 GCA_949640765.1 Croton laevigatus
AGGAAACAAAAGAATAAAAATAGAAAATAAAGAAAAGAATTGAAAAGAGAAAAAGAAGGAAAAACAATAAAACATAAAACAGAAAAAAATTAACGGAAAAGAAAGAAGAAGTTTTTTTTTAGCTAAACTATTATTAGGTGAATTTTTAGTATAAATGTTATACATTTTTTTTCATTTGTAAAAAAATCATCTCAGAAAAAGAAACCTCAATTAAAATCCGAACTTAATAAGTTTGAGAAATTGAGAGAGAGAGAAAAACCTCTTGAGAGATAAAACCAAGAGAGAGTTTAGCCACCATTGTTTGGTGAGATATTATTATTGTATTCTGATTAATTTTTCTTTAGTGAAATATACAGAATTATTTTTGTCCATTTTATTTTACACAAGACTGGGAAAAGTTAGATCCTAGGACTACCATATTATTTATTGGTTATTTATTTTTCGTCATCTTTCCCAACATTCTGATCTTAAGTTAGCAAATTGAAATGGGATTTTAGATAAGTAATGGATGATGTGAACCGAAGACCAAAGGAGAGCTGTTTCATTGAAAAAAATACAGAGTATTTTAGACAGAAGGACCTATTTATTTATTAGGTTTGAAAGTGAGAGGCTTATCGATTAAATAAATTTTGTAGTGGGGAAAAAAAAAGGAGTTGAGATGTCACATTCTGTCTATTGCATTTGATTTTGTAGTTATATGGCTAATTTGTAGAATATATATATATATATATATATATATATATATATATATATATTTATTTATTTATTTATTTATTTATTTGATTCATATTTTATTATTAGTAAATAAATTATATTATCAAAAATTATAGTCATTAAGGTACTTAAAAAATTATTATTTGCCAAATTCAGTAACCGGATTCTTTAGTTCATATTCAAGAACCTTCATATAATTTTCTCAAGCATAGGATTGATTCTTTTGCATAATATAAGATTGATTTTTTTATATATATAGATGGGCTGAAAAACAATGTGTACTAGATAAGCAGAGGTAGCTTTTCCTTTGACATTAAATTAGTGCTAATAATATAATTGACAGAAATTGAACCAAATACAATATTATCGTGTCAAGTCAAAACGTTCAAAACTGAATCACACCCTCTCATGGTGGAGTAAATAGGGGGCAAGAATAAATTTCTCAATCACATGATGGTGTGAGAAATGGGTTATATGCTGACTCTTTTACCTCTTGCAAACTTAACAAAAAGTAATGAAAAATCAATTATTATTTTAAGTGAAGATAGAATGTTGGAGTAAGGAAAGAGTTAGACTTAATCCTCACAAAAGCATGACTAAGTATGTGAACGGGTAGAATCAGGCATAGTGGAGGAAAGAAAAGTTGCATTTCTAAGTCAATGGTTCTCAAAGTCGCACAACTTGAAATTAAGGATGGAAATTTTCTGGAAAATTAAGCATGAAATTAATAATATTTTTCCCCTCTCCATGTCAATGTTCTTGTTATAAGTGGAAGGAAAATATGATGAAGTTTAAAGTGTATTTTCACTCAATTGATGGACCAAATATATAATTTCACTTATGAACTTCATATATATTCCCTAATGGAACTCTGAACTATTAGAAATCTGAACTTTGCAGTGACTTATTAAAAATCTGAACTTTTCTATGAAACACATATTAAGAACTCAATTGGAAAAGATTACAGTAAGAATTTAAAAAACGCACACCAATTCAAAGTTTGATTAGCATGCATTTTATCAAGCAATTGACAAAGTATAAAAAAACACATTTTCATAATTTCAATAAAATAAAGGCAGGGAACGTCCATATGAATTTCTTTTCTATAAAACACATTACGAATTTCAGTTCAAATTTAATCTGTGACCAGATACCTTCTTTTTTAAAAATTTGATTGTTTTTATTTTCTATTTCTCTTGTTATAAATCGTAAAAACAATGAACAATGGAAATTGAAATAGTTAAAAAGAAAAAAGAAAAGAAAAGCTGAAAAGCGAAGAAAAGAAAAGAAAAGTTGAAAAAGTCCTAAAGCAGTGAAGAAAGAAAATGTAAGGAAAGGAACCGGAAATGGAGAGGAAACTCATTCCCATTCAAATATATTTTTAATATTCCTATTTGAGTTAGACTTTTAGGTACCCGTGGAAAATGTGTTTTTAAAAAGTTATTTTTTTGAAAGTATAGCTTAGAATATTGGTGTTAATATTAATTTTTTTTAAATATATTTGATTATAATTTTTAAAATAATAATAATATACATATAATTAATTTAGTTATATTGTAATTAAGTAAATTAGATTAATTATGTAATTAGCCACCAAAAAGTAAAGTAAAAAGTTACAAAATATTTATTTAAAAGTAAAATAAGAAACCTATAAATTGATTTGGAGTGTTTATTCTATATTTAAAAAAAGAAATAAAAAATTTTTATTCCAAAACTATGAATTATAATAAGAATATAAGAATAAAAGACTATGTTTAAAAAATAAAAAGACAAACTAATATATTTTGATTAGCTGAACGGCCGTGTGTTGAGAATCAGTTTCTGTTAATTCTATTTTTTTTTTTCGTTTTTCAGAAGAAGCCTAATTTTATTTTCAAATTATATAACATAATTAGGTATTTTAAAACAGCTACCAGCTATTTTTTTATCTCGGTATGTGTAGATAATCCAACAGAACAGTTAATTAAAAGAAAGGAAATTGCATGGTTCTTTATTGTTTTTTTTTTTGAATTAAAAAAAAAATATCTCCATCAATTTTTTAATTTAATTGTAATGATATTAGAAAAAAAAAATTTATACAAAATTTCGTCAATTATATAATTTTAGCTTAATGGCAAAATATTGTATACAAGCAGTAATTTTATTTCTTTCCCTTTCCTTCTTATTCGTCATGGTGAAGAAAATAAAAATCTATTTGAAAAACAAACCAAAACTTTCAAAAAAGAAAAAAAGAACAACAAACCAAACAGGTACTAGCTGTATCTCAAATTTTCTTTAGTTAAGATTCCTTAATCTTCCTGTTATTTTCGTAATATTATCTTCTTGAACAACACAAATTTATGAGATCATAAATAAATGAATGTTAAAATAATTATTATTGAACTTCTTTTATTATTATTTTTTTGAAGTATAACTTCTTTTATATTTGATGTGTATTTGATCATTTTAAAAAATATAGAATTTTGTAATTGACTTGTAATGAGGAAAAAAAATCAAACTTATTGTGTAATTAAGATAAGCAATACATAACAAAAATAAGAAGAAATTACAAATATCAAAACACAAACTTGTAAAATTACAATTTAAAGGAAATATAAGCAAAGATATAAAGAAACAAGCCACAGTCGATCGATACTTCACAAGCAGCAACAACTCCTAATAATGTCAATCTGTAACACAAAAATAAATAAATAATGTAAGAAATTATTTAGCAAATTGAAATTATAAGCCATTAATCTGTGGTTAGTTACATTTTATTTTAGTAGAACAGGTAACAAAATTCTTACCTTGTAGTGATATGATCTCATGACATAATATCAAAGTAATGAATCATATTCAATTTAATGTTTCCCAGGCAGCAGTGCCTCCTAATATAACAAAATAGTATAAAGCTTTTAGTTCATATAAAGCTTTTAGTTCCCAACTATAGTTTAATTTAAGCAGAAAGAATGGTAAAGGTTTTACCTCCTGTTTTCTGTCAATTTAGCAACTGCATTGCTATAGCAGGCCGCTGTTATCACTAAAATCAATTATTGTGTCAAAATTGTAGCTGATCCATAACTACTAGCCACGCAATGATATCCATAACAAGTTTCTGCAGCCAAAACTCTTTTTTTTTTTTGTAGTGATAAGTGTTAATCTATACTTTTACATATAAATGAGTGAATGAGTGGGAACATTTCTACCTAAAATGTCCCCCTTAAGATTTTTAATTTACCTTTTTGCAAAAGTAAATTTAATAGATTAGATTATCTTTTTAATTTTGAATTTGATTTTTATATATTAAATTGCAAATAACATTCTCCTAATTAAAAACTAAAATTAATATTTATTATTTAAATTAAATAATAAAATGATATCATTATTATAATTATTTTGAATTATATATAATAATTTTTAATTCTTAATTAATTAAAAATTAAATCAATATTTATAATAATTCTATTTAGTAGCAATATAATAATTATATTGATTGAAAAATTTCAGTAAAAGAATTTAATAATAAAATACATAGGAAAACAAAATTTTCTAACACGTTATGATTTAATATTTCCTTTTGTGCTTCAAATTTAATAATAATAATAATAATAATAATAAAGTTGCAGTTCCCCAGTAATGTTGTTGCATGAGAGATTTAAGTAGTAAGGATTGTAAGACAGGTCCCAAAACCAATGGGGAATAGAATCAGAAATTTCAGCATTAGAAATATCGAGGTGATAAAATTCTGTTTGGCTTTGTAGCCATTTCGGGACTTGCAACCGCTGAGACCTATATACCTCAAATTGAAAGGAGGAATCCAATCGTAGTCCAAATAAGAAAATGACCTAATAAATCCAATTCAATTAATTGTGACAAAGTGGTGTTGCAATGAATTCCAGCTAAGATATCATTTTCCAAGTTCAGATAATGCTTTTGGTAATGTTTATTGTGTGAAAGAGATAGTTCCCACAAAGATGAAAATGGTCATCAGGCAATGAGCCAGTTATTTGACAAATATAATCGCTCTAAAGTTTTCCCAGGATAAATTTTGGAACAAGTTATAAAGCTGTGTGTTGAAGTTGTTATATGACATAATACAATCCAGACATGTTGCCAAGGTATATTGGAACAGAGGCCCCAACTCTAGTATTAGAGAATTCAACAGAAATAATGTAATCAAAATCAGCAGACAACAAAATGTTGGAAGAAAAGTCAATTTGTTGGAGATGTTAGACAACCATGGGTGTATTTATAAGTTATTATTAGAGAGATTTATATCTATAAGAGCGGAAGAAGAATTGATAGGAGAAAGCGTAAGAGTATGAACAAGAAAATCATGAGTCTAGCCACAATTGCTATTTCCAACATCAGTGAAAACTCAGATCAAGATCCTCCAAATTCCTAAGAAAAGAAGAGATGGGTCCACCAAAATTAGCATTGCGGAGTATCAACTTGGTGGGAGAAGCATTTTTAGGATGAATTGGAAACTCCAAAATCATTTCCAGCAGGAAGTTAGATGTCTGAGTTCAAGTAAGGAATCACTCATCTTACCAATCAATCCCATACCATTAATAACATGACCTGTTCGGCTGCCACCCCAATCGCAACAGTTTGTTTGGTGTTCCCCAAGAAGGGAGAACATAATTATAGTCTGTAAAGTGACGTTTGATGTTGAGGAGTGCGTCTCTTCTCTTCTTTGCACAAAACAGGCTCATTTTTACCTCAAAATTTGAATGAGAAGGATCAAAACAGACAGACAGATTTGTTGAATGGAATGTTTGGGCAGCATGATTTCAGTAACAGATCTTTGGGAAATCAAATGAAAACTAATGATGAGAATTAGAATGCTTGGTTATGGTTATGTTTTTGTGTTATGAGAGGCGGTTAGTTGCTGCATCTATAGGGCAAAAAAAAGAGAATAATTAATGAATTTTCTGTAAAAAAAAGTAACAAGTTAAATTAATTTTATAGCCAATCTTACTTGACTTTACATGTGCCATAATGTTCACTTGAATTGACTATCAACAATAGAAAATAAATAACTAGTCATGAACCCGTGCACCTTACACAGATGTTTAAATTGGTACTTCAATAATTAAATGATAACATAAAATAAAGATAAGTGAAAAATTTGTATTGTCATATTTCTCTAAATATTTCTTATTTCTACGATTCAATTCGGATCAAATTTTAATTTTTTTTTTCATAGCAAACACATACACTTATACAATTTAAAATACAATTTTTGCTCATATTTCACCTCATGTGGGCAAAATATATAAAAAACCTAGTTAAAATTTGCTTGTAAAATTTATTGTACATAATAAGCCCTTGTAAATTTAATGACATATGCACTCTTCCTTCACTATAAACAAATTGGCGAATAACATATTCTGGTCCTAAAGTATGTTCGATTATGACTTTTAGTCCCTAAAATAACGAATTGCATTTTTTAATCATTAAAGTATTTAAAAAACTTAGCTTCGCACTCTCCGAACCTTATTAAACGGCGACAGAAATTCACACTAAAAGAAGGCATGTGAGTCTCGGTAAAAACTGACCTGCTATACTAAACGGTATCATGTTGTTCACCTTTTACCCTGTTCATCGTCTCCTTAACCCACAAATCCAAAATTTCGAAGAGCACAGCAGTATCAGTAATGGATTCCACTTATTCTCCTTTTGCAACTCTTAGCCGTCTTTTTCTTCTAAATCTGATTCTTCTCTTCGTCAATCTATCACAAGCCACTCAATCCAGCAATGTTAAAGGTATTTTTCTCTATTTTCAAATCTTTATCTTGCCTTTTCTTCTCTTCTTTTTTTTTTTTGGTTTTTCTCTTCTTCTCTCTTATTGTTGAATTTCATGTTCATGGGTTTTGTTTAGTCGGGATACAGAGAAATTTTGGAGAAGGGGAAGAAAATAAAGCAAATATATGTATTTATAATGTGGGTTTATTTTAATGGGTGGTTGGTGATTGATTTCATCGGTGCCTTCATAATTTGTTTCGTTAGAGTAAAAAACGGATGGGTTCTAGTTAGCATTTATTGAAATTTCATAGTCAATTACTGTCCAAGAGTGCATTTTTTCTTTTCAAATTAATTTTTTAAAGCTTGTAGCTTCCTATTCAGGCATGTTTGATTGAGCATCTTGGTTGTGGTTGTTGAGCCGTATGAAGAACGATCACTGATGGCCCTGTACTGTGCGTAGTTAATAACTCCGTTGTATTGTAGTTGCAGAATTGTATAACTGAAAAATACAGAGAGGAAATAGTTGTTGTTTGGTAGATAGAGATACCGATATTATGCTAGGACTCCGAGAAAGGACAACAAATCTACCAAGAAGAAGCCCCAACTCGCATAGTCAAGGAATTTAAGGTGTTTTTTGGCGTGTTTTTGGGGCGTATTTTCCAGATTTGGTCTGCTGCTGCTCGGAGTGTTACTGAGCCCTATTCTGCTTAATTAGCTTTTGAATTGTTCAATTTTGTTGATGCTTGTTTTGTGCTGGAAATAGAGATAAAACGAGTTTCTGAAATATTATATTAGCTTATTTTAATTTCTGAAAAGGAATTTGTAAAATGATATTTAGTATGATTACATTTTCTAATTTTGTTGTTGCATCTTGTGTATATTTTGAAATATATTAATATAATTGAACATGGAACTATCTCTGGTAATATCATATTGCAACAATGAAAGCTGAGTCGTATTGTTTTGCCGCAGATAACAAAATAAACTAAGATTCAAAAGCGCAGCTTTGTTTTGTTCATGCTACTCTGGCAAAACATGTTCATAAACTAAGAAACAAAGATAGTGCAGAATTTGTCCATTAACAAAAAAAAAACATGAATGAATTTATTTAGATGAGCTAATAACTTCCTTGGTTTTTTTTATAAAACTTTGTTTGAACTACTTTGGGATATCTTGTGCTTGGTTGTCCAAGTTCTTGCTTGAGGTGTACTCATTGCTTGTTGGCTTGTGGTTGTGCAGAGTTCCTAAATTTTTTTGATGTCTCTGCTACAGCTGCTGGAGAATACACGGACCTGGTTCTGTTAGAGTTGGAAAAGTCTTCTATTAACAACAAAATAGAATTACAGGAGGAGTACAACTCACACTCACTACAAAAAACCAACTCACTAAATAAAACTTACAATTTTTCTCTCAAGAACACTCTCTTGCTCTCCTCTCATCCTCTCACTCTCTCTCTCTAATTTTTTCTCTCAGTTACAATACAGAAGAAGAACATTCGTTCTTGTGCAGAGTAAGACATTCAAGAGCATCTTTCTTTTGTGTATGTGGAAAACATAATGATGAGTTAGTTGGGTTGGAAGACATAATAATTATGTTGTTTTTTGCTCCATTATTTGACTCAATTATAGCTGGACCTTTACAACCACCACTAGCCGCTGCCCCACCAAAATATAAATTTATATTCTAGAAACTCAAAAATATAAATTTTTATTCTCATGTTTTTTCTATAGAAATTAAGAAAATAAATTTATATTCTCATATCTTTTCTAAAAATAATACCAATCAAAACCATAAAATTTGATCAAACTATATAACAAAGATAATAACAAACAACAGTATTCAAAGAGTTATACCGATATCGGAAAATAGGAAAGAAAATCGAATCAAAGCAACAATCAAAACTCATGATCATGAATTTTGATTTCGTTGAGGGGTTCGACGCAATAAGTTGTGGATTCATGGAGTAAAACATGGTGGTAAACATCATTACCAATGCAAGTTTATTTGTTTAGGTAAACTAGAAATCTTGAGTTTTAGAAATTTTGGTGGGATTGGAATAGAAGAAGATCGCCATGAAGAGCAAATAGCACGGAAATAGAGGAGGTCTATACAAGTGTTAAATAGGTTGGAGATGCTGAACAATATATCTTTTGGAAGGTTGGACCATTGAGAGTAGCCATTAGATTCCATGATTGCATAAACAATGGTTTTGAGGCTTTGAAAGTGGTCTATGTATCTATTAAGCAAACAAATGCCTGATAATGGTGAAACAATAGGAAGTTGGACAATACAAGGAAATTAAATTAGAATAGAATTAGTAAATTACAAATACTAACCCTATTCTAATTGAGGAAGAGCTTTACCGCATCTTGTCCGCTCAAATTCGGATTAGTTGATACTTGTAATTTAATATTCATAATTTTGATGGTTAAATAAAAAAAATACAATATTAAATTATAATTAAATTCATATATTTAGATATTTAAGTAATTAAGTTTTATATATATATATATATATATATATATATATATATATATATATATATATATATATATAAACCCTGAGCGAAACAAACAATTCCCACCCATACATAATACATTGATTGTAAAAGCCGGAGAGAAAGAATCTGGCAAGATTTTTCTTAAAATTCCCCATTGTACTCCTTTAACTCAACTACAGGAATTCTTATATAAAATGTATGATGGTGCTCGCAAATTCCCTCAATTATTCAACCTTTTGGATTATAGAGTTTTGGAGATCGGTAAGACTTATGAATTTGAACAAAATATAAGTATATTTAAAGTGATTGTTTGTTCAAGTTTTGTAAGATTGCAGATGGGTTTACGGTGTTGGTTATGGACTCGAATTCTTAATGTTGAAGGCCGGAAATCCAAATTTGCTGATATTAATTTTCATGATGAGAAATTCTATGCTTTTAATTCTCATGGCTTGCTTATACAAATAGATCCCAAGAATTTTCAAATCATACGAGTTGTTGCTGCAGCAATTGAGTAATTTATAAACCTATTGTAAATTAATTATAAACTGATAATCAACTTGTGCGTGTCTTATGCTCCTTTTAACTTTTTCAGGATGGGGTGAGTGTGTTTCTTCCATCAAATGACAATTTTTTGTAATTATTTCTTGACATGACAAGTCAAGAATGAACTCCTTTTCTAATAGGAGCAAGCTTCAGCCCAGTTGGTTAAGGCGCTGAGCTTCTTTCGACACGACCCGCGTTCGGCTCCTACCTCTCACTCTCTTTAGATTAGGATAGATTTAGGGATATTTAAAAAAAAAAAATCTCTTTTTCTAATAAAATCACATTTTTAGCTTTTTCAAGAGTGAATTTTTTTTGGATATTTTGCCATAACTCCTTTTTTTAACCCTCAAAATCATTACTCTTTTAACAAATAGAGATAAATATGGCCATTTTTAATGAGTAGAGTCAAGAGCTTCTCTCTTTAATAAATTATGGCAAAAAAAAGTCTTATTAACCCAAATCAAGCCTAAATAGAAAATCATTCTCATTTAGAACAAGTGTAATATCTATGCTATAAAATCTTAAAAATGAAATTTAACTAACAAAACACATTAAATAATTAAAAAGTTCAGCAATTAAATTGCAAAAACACATCAAAGTATAAAAATTTTTATTTGTCATTGCACTAATTTAATTGATTGGAACCGAGACCTATACTAATTTGTAAATGATTTCAGTAACCAACTCGATAACTCCTTACACATAGGAATTAGTATTTGACACACAGTAGAATTCGAAAGGAATCATCCTAGGACTCCAACATTTGAAAATCTTACATGTAAGAGAGCTGTCAGATTGATTACTCAAATCTTTGGGGGAGTTGACAGCAATAAACTTATTATTTTGAGGTATTAATCAAACAAATTAAAAGGTTTTGGGTGATTTAGATAGTTAGGATGTTTTTAGGTGATGAGAACTTTCAATAATGTTATATTTTTTTTATGAGCAAAAAAATAATTTTATTAATAATATATATGAAAAAGTTATCAAATCCCAAAAATAAAAAATCAGACCTAGTTAAGTGAAAAATCAGATACAAATAGAAAAATTTAATTTAATTTAAGGGACAATTCTATGTTGTTGATAGATGGGGAAGTTTTTCTTGGATTAATTCATATTTGAAAGTTATCAATTATTCACCTCATTTATCTGGTTGTGGTGGGCAAAAGCAATTGACTGAGAAAAATATTACTGAAAAAAAAAAAAGAAAAATCAATTTACATTGCAAATTTAATTACCGGTTGCACAAAAATGACAAGTTGGCGTAGCGAGATGAGGTACTAGACCCTTTATAAAGTCTAAGGTTCGAATCCTAATATTGTGAATAGAGAAAATTTGATTATGAGGATTGCCCCTTTAATGGGCGTCAACGGTACCTTAATCTGAATTTGTTGGCGCTTGTGGGTATGGTGTCCGAAAACCGTGGATTTCGGAAAAACTTGGTCATGCTATATATATATATATATATATTCAATCTCGTACATTAATTCAATTTTTCTAAGTAGTTAGATGATCTAACTTATATATCATATAATATGGGATTTCACATATTATTAAATATATAAAATATTTAATATGATTAATACACGTGTAAAATATTCAATTTTATTATTATTATTATTATTCCAACTGTCTTTCATTCTTTTTGTGCTTCTACTTTTATCGCTTCCTTCCTTCAAGATTTTGTACACACAACTTAAAGAAATAGAGAAAGCAATAGCAATTGATTTACTCTTTTTATTCCATTCTCAAGTTAAACCATGTCACGACCCAACCTGTGACCGGAATCTGACTGCACAAGCCTACAAAGATTACCATGATCCACGATGCAACCCTTTTGCTTTCAAGAGTTTAAGATAAAATACTCAATCAACCTTGCAAAAATTCAATTAATTCTATAATTCAGTCATCAACTAAAATAACATGTTCTAAATACTTATTACACAAAAAGGGTTCGGACCAAATCCGTCCAACATAACATATGTCCAGAAATCTCTAATAGTGGAAGCAACAAAAAAGGTAGCGAAGTCTAAACCTCAGGGGAAAAAATGTCCGAAAAGTAGAAACCTGCTAACAACTCAACCTACAAAAGGACAGTCTACGGGGGTGCGAGCATTATATAAACGCTAAGTAAGTTATTGTAAAGCAGAGAATCACTACAATAAGAACAATTCACATGTAACAATAAACTCAATCTCAAACAATTTAGACATGATGATGTGTCAGGGCCTTCTATATACCGATAACACTTCCTCTCTTATTCCTCCTCAATAACAATGATACAATAAATTCAATGATCATTGACATTAGCAATAATTAAGCATTAAGTCTCAATAGTCAATATTCAATGAGTTAGGCATTAAGCCTCAATAGTCAATATTCAATAAATTAGGCATTAAGCAATGGTCAATAATCAATGAATTAGTCATTAAGCCTTAATAGTCAATAATCAATTAACACCACGATCAATCCCTCATTTCCCATACAACACACCATCACAATACATAAAAATATACAAATCACAATTATTTAACAAACAAGTGTAACACCCCTTAACCCGGCTATTATTAGCCGAGCTAAGTGTGTCACAACTAATGCTACATGGTATACAGAACATAATATTAAAATTGACAAAGATAAAATTTACAATTAATTACAATGTTAAATACTACCTCCAGTTTTTTCAATTGTTTACGTTTCCGTTTTTGGCAAATTTTTTCAATTGTTTACGTTTCCTTTTTGGGTAAGTAGTTTAATTGTTTATTATTATTTCTGTATTGGTATTGGTGAAAAAGTAAGTGTTGTAAAGGGTTAATAATTGTTTATTATTATTTTGTATTGGTATTAGTGAAAAGTAGGGTTGTATTGGTATTTGTGTTTTTAGAGTGTAAAGAAATGAAAAAATTGGAGGTAGTATATAATTAAAATAATTTTTTCTTTTTTTTTTTAGCCGCCCCTCTTCTCTCCTTTTTATACTTTTTTTAATTCAAGCCATCACTTATTTTTCTCTATCAATGATTAGGGGTAGGCAAAATCGGTTCGGTTAACCGAACCGATTTTTTGTTTTTTGGTTTAAAATCGATTAATTTTTCATGAACCGAAAATTTGGCAAATCGATTTTTTCTGTTCGGTTCGGTTTTCGGTTTGGAATCGGTTTTAACCGAATTTTACACGTAAAAAAATCGCTTCATACATTTGGATGAACCAAAAACCGAACCGAAAATTCGGTTCACATATTTTACGAACCAAAAATCGAATCGAAAATTCAGTTAATCGATTATTCGGTTCGGTTCGATTTCGGTTTGTGGTTCGATTTTGTCCTCCCCTATCAATGATGATGTTTATTATTTATCTCTTTCGTCTGAAATCTTAAATTTTCAAGTTTGAGTGATAATGTTTTATTAATAAAGTATAATAGTACAACATTTCCCCCTTTCAATAATTTGATATGTAGCTATTTCAACTATTTTGTAAATTTTACCCGTTACAAATAATATTCCTTTATGAAATTAGGATAACCATTAAATTAGGATAACATCATTCCATTAAATTAGGATAACCATAAAATATCAAGTTATTAAGAATCTCACTTTTTTACTGAAAGTCTCAAAAGTGTCCAATCTGATAAATGGTATTTGCAAGCCTTTTACAGTAACTTAAGACGGTAAGGTTAGTGATCTAAGAAGATGATGGCCTAAAACTCCCAAAAAACCCATTGGGCCCTAAAGATATTGAGGCCCTCAAGACCTCAATACTTTAGTATCTCACACTCTTCTGATTAAATGACCTCCCTTACTCAGGTTAGCGACCTGCCTTACTAAGTAGAGAAGAGGTCACTGAGGTGAGGTCGAGGTTTCCTCTCCCTAACCATGGTTAATGGGCGACATTTTCAATGGGCCAGCTTACCCTATGATGAGTCCAAATATACAGAGAAGGCTTTCACTTACTATCACCACTTCAACTATTCCAATATTGATATTGTGAATAATAGAGAGAATTGGAATGAGAGGGTCAACCCATCTGTAGACCTTTACAATATCTAAATTTGAATTAGTAGACACACACTTGCCTATATATATATATATATGAATACAATTTTTAAGATGGGATATAGAAATTAACAATTGGAAAATGTTAATTAAACCTATCTAAAAAAATATTATATAAAAATTTCAATTTGCCAAATAAAATTACTTAAAGAATTACAATTGGACGGTCTAAATTCAAAACTTCATCCAAGTCAACAACACCAAAACCAGTCTTTTACTGTAAAAAATAAAAAACTAACCAAATGTAACAATTTCAGAAAGAAAACATGTTCACTTCATATTAAGTTGAGTTTTAATCTTTCATTTACAAACAAAAATGAATTCTTATTCTCTTGAAACACAAAATCTAGTTCAGAAAGAGACATGTTCAACCCCAAAAGAGCCCATCAAAACAGATTCAAATCCAAAACCCAATAAAAAAAAAATTACCCATTATTTTCAATCTTCTTTTGAGCCATTTCAATGGCTAAAAATGCTATCTATTCAACTAAACCCAACTTTCATACTCGAGTCTTCATCGTTTACGGTTTAAACCAAGGATTTTCCGGTTCATTTTTTAGAGTAGTAACAGATGATAAAAAAATAAACGGGTTAATGCATATTTTGCCCCTCAATCTTTGGC
The DNA here is from genome assembly GCA_949640765.1 of Croton laevigatus. Lineage (NCBI taxonomy): Eukaryota > Viridiplantae > Streptophyta > Magnoliopsida > Malpighiales > Euphorbiaceae > Croton > Croton laevigatus. The sequence continues at coordinate 14,156 of CATIWJ010293679.1, forward strand.
CAAAAAAAAAAAAAAACATTTGGTTCCTTTACCTTTATGGGGAGCTAGTTTGCTCCCTAATGTTGCAAAAATAAATACATTTTGCTCTTTCGTCACACATGGCTAGACATTGTGAAATCACATATCGGATATTGATTGAGATTTGATATAATATATAAGTTAGACCATCTAACTACTTAGAAAATTTGGGTTAACAATTTTAGAGTAGTAGATTTAGGCCTAAGTAGTTGACGAAGACAGTTAGGTTGATCATTTTGCAGGCTTGTACGATCAAACTCTAGTCTAGTTGCACACCGCTCGCGGCCCCCGGGTTAGGTCATAACATACATCTTTGTTATCCGTATAATACATGCGCACAGACGTTGCAACGAGTAAAAACCATTTTGCCCCTTGAACTTTGGTCAAAAAATCATTTTGCTCCCTAAACTATGTGAGACACCATGTTGCTCTTTGAATTTTAAAAAATGATACATTTTGCTCCATACAATTTATTTTTATAATTTTTTAAATGAAATACATAGTATAGTTTTAAATATTCCAATAATAACATAAATTTTTCAATAAGAAAAAAAATACATAAAGTTCTTGAAACATTAAGAATGATTTTATAATAAATAACGTACAAAAATAGATAATAAAAATAAAAATTTATTTTTCAATTAAATGATACACTATATATATTTTAAGTTTTAACATAAAATAATAGTAGTTTTTTTTTAAAAAAAAGAAAACTAATATTACTTTGAATATATATATATATTACCATTTTCATTATTCGCACGGGTCAAAATACAGTGGGTTAGTGTGAGTACTAAAAAAATTCTACTCCGCTGCTATCCTAGACTTGAAGAAGATGATGAATTTTTTTACTATTTCATTTTTTTTTTTGTGAAAATTGATAATAATAATGTGTGTAATTAATGAAAGCTTCAGTAAAAGATAAACAATAAACATATTAGCATGTCTGTTCAAAAAACATACAATATGTAAAATAACATTCTAATTAGGGGTGAGCATTCGGGTTCGGGCAAAACGGGCAATTCGGGGAAATCGGGCAAAACAGGTCGGGCAAAAAATGTGAAAAATGCAATTCGGGTAAGGAATTCGGGCAAATCGGGCAAACATCGGGTAATATTTTTTTGCCCGAATTACCCGTTTTGCCCGATTTATAAAATGACGTCGTTTTAATTTACAGCTTATACTACGTCGTTTTGTCTCTCAAAATATGTTTTAATTTAATATGTTTACTTTTGTGATTATTATTTATTATTTTTTAGTTCGGGTAAATCGGGCAAATTCGGGCAAAAATTAAATAATTCGGGTAATTCGGGCAAAACGGGAGACACGGGTAATTCGGGTAATCGGGTAAATCGGGCAAAAAAATTATTTCGGGTAACGGAAAAAAATTTCAGAAATACACTAGTTCGGGCAAGGAACGGGCAAAAATTGCCCGATTGCTCACCCCTAATTCTAATATCTTGCTATAGTATCAAATTGCTTTATAATGTCACCACAAGGATTAATAATGTCTTTTTAAAAATCATTTAACAAAAAGGTGGGTCGTGGGAAAATTATCAATCTAATACTATGTATATAATGTAATATGAGTTTGACTTTAATGTTAATTAATTGGTGTTAATTCTATTGTATTAGTTGTTGTCACCATCACTATATTTGCTAATTAGTGATTAGTAATATTACCTCTGTGTTTTTCATTTCTTTACGTTTTCATTTTTTGGTGTGTTTTTCATTTCTTTACGTTTCCATTTATGGTAAGTTTTGTAATTGTTTATTGTTATTTCTTTATTGATATGGGTGAAAAAGTAAGTTTTTTAGAAGATTAGTACTAATTGTTTATTATTATTTCTGTTTTGGTATTGGTGAAAAGTTGATTTTATTGGTATTGGTGAAAAGCAAATGTAAAAAAATGAAAAACACGGAGATAGTACTAGTTTATGCCATGATTTCAGAAAATTGAAAGTGATATATGATTTCCCTTTTTTTTTTTCAGTATTACTTGAATTTTAAAAATGATTTTAGCTCACCAAAAAAAAAATATAAATTACTTTCAAAATGTTATAAATAAATTAGAAAAGGTTATACTATATAGTTCAATAAAATGAGACTTTTTATTAATAGTAAAAATAACAATTAAATCCATAGTAAAATTAATCTTTTCTTTTAAAAACTATATTGACCCTTTTTATGGGGAAAAACAAAAGTAGAATGAATTTTTTTTTTTTTTTGGTAGATCATATATATATAAACATGATCTACAATTAGTCTTGAGGCATATTACAAAATACAAATGAACAAAAGTATTATAAAATATTTGGTGATTTAGACTGAAATTTGACTTTAATTAAATTTTATTCTTCGCATAATTTTATGAATAGTGGTCTGCCATCAATAGCTAATTACTCTTTTTGTAGCATAAACAACACTTAATTTTATCTTTTGGGGCTTTAATTAATGTTATCCTTTTCTTCTGAAAATAAAATTTAATTAGAATCAACTAATTATAAATTTATTATAGATCACAAGACCACCTCTGACTATGTAAAAACATTGACTGATGCCCAAATTATAAAATTAATGTTTAACAGAGGAAAAAAACACGTTAAGAGCGTGCCAAAACATTAAGATTAAGATTAAAGTATAACCAGGTGATTAATTTACTATTGTTTCATTTATTTATTTTTTTACTCTAATAATGATGATTAATAAAAAGCATGCAACAAGTTTAGAGTAATTTTAGTAAACTTTTAACATCATCCTCTAATATTATCCTTTGAATCGAAAAGGATATTGAAACTTAAAATAGCATAATCATGCTTGCTTATGGGACAAATAGACACACTAATTAGTAATTACATTAATTAATTATTAATTATCACATAGAGCAAGCTACTTATTGTTCACATAATTCCTTTTCAACTTATTGTTCACATAGAGCAAGCTATGGTCTAATTTATGCTTCCCTGCCAGCTTCTGCTTATTTCCCTTAGCTTTGGCTCGTCTTCATCTCCAGGACAGAAAGTCAGGGCAAAATCCAACTTCAAATTGTTCTAAACGTGGGAAATTAAAGCTGTGGTTTGCTGTGCAAAAACTGGTGAGATTGTCTAAATCCCAGAGTTCCAAGCTTCTTAGTTTGCTGAAAATGATTGTATCCTTCTCCTCTTGCCACAATTTCTGTCAGGTTGAAGCAATGATTGTATCCTTCTCCTCTTGCCACAATTTCTGTCAGGTTGAAGCAATGACATACTTTGATTTCTTTCAGCTGCACCATTGTTTTTGCTGTTGCTGTTGATATCAAATTTCTCAATTTTCCACACACAGACAGTAAGACTTTCAAAAGATGACGAGGATGGTGCTATATTGGTCAATCTCGAACAGCGCAATATATACAAGGATTGAAGTTTTTTAAAGAGTGATTTGGGTTGGGAGTCTTCCTTCCATATATGCTTCAAATAAAAGAGCCCAAGTTGTTTAACTGGCAGTGCAAATGTATCAGTGAGGACGCCTTCATTGGAGAATAATATTTCAATTTCAAATCCCTCATCCATCATCAAATCGTGACCCAAATTTTGCAGTTTTTGAAATCTTTGTAAGACATGTGATGCAAAAATTCTTGATAATCTTGCCCAGCCATTAATATTTAAAGTTTTAAGTTTGCCGAAAGAATTGACTGTCATTTCACTATGCCATATGTTTTTTTTTTTTTTGAATAAAATTACCCCGATTATATCAATCCTTCTTATACCTATATTAGTTCATAGATCATATTTTTCTTGTTTAAATATTTTTTAAAAAAAATTCATATTTATCAATAATATATGTAAATTTTTTCGAAATGAATAATATATGTAATTAATGAAAGTTTTATTAAAAGACAAACAATAAACATACTAGCATGTCCTGTTAAAACGAACAAAAAAAAATTGTCCTGTTAAAAAAAAAAAAATACAATATGTAAAATAACTTTCTAAAACCTTGCCATGTTACCTATTTCCTATTGTTTTTATATTTTGTTTACCACAAATTTATTTCATAATTTTATCAAATTGCTTTATAATGTCACCAGAAGAATTAATAATGTCTTTTGAAAAATCATTTAACAAAATAATTTTAAAATAAACCTCTTCTCTTTGTCGAATTCTTTGATAATATCCTCTTCAATTCAACATGTATAATTTCTCGATTTGTAATAAAGATCTCAGTGGAAAGTGAAAAGAGATGCTTTAATCTTGGAGTTTTATGAACTAGTTTTATGAAAATTAGAATAATGTTAATCAAGTAATTGCAAAATTCTTAAAAGTGATAAATGGTTTCAAAATCAAACCTACATAGATACATACTATTTTATTGAAAAGTGATGATGTAGCATCTTATACAAATTCCCCATTATCATTGTCAAAACTTTTGAGTTGGAATAGATCGTCAAGTGTCAAAGATCATAATTGAGCAAACTCAACTACTTTATTCTCTTCTTCAGATTCTTTGGTGATGACCTCTTCCATTTCAACACATTAATGCACAAGCAATTCTTGAAGTTGTAATAAAGATCGGGCGATGGAAACCGAGAAGAGATGCTTTAATCTTGGACAATTTTTTACTTTCAAAATTCTTAATTTTTTAAAAGAAGCCTCCATCAATCGACCATGGCAAATCTTCTCGAGGTGCATCAAATTGTCGAATACAAAGACTCTAGTTTTGGGAACGCTGACCTTGTTGTGGAATTGATAATATATCGAAGCTCTTAATTTGAACGGATACTGATATGCTTCAATTGGGGAAAGCCATCCTCATCAAGCTCGTGCAAAATATTGTTAATCCCCTTAAATGCACTTCTTCAGCCTTTTTATTTTAATTGATTTTATAGCGATTAATTGCTTTGCTACCATATAAAAAAATAAGATACAAAATGTAAAGGTTAAAACAAAAATAATAGCTTCTTTTATAGTTGTGTGTTATAAACTGATCCAACTAAAAATTGCAATTCAGCTTTTTATTCATTGAGCTTTATAAACATCAATAACTAATCTCATTATTTCAACATTCGCCAATATGCTTTTGTTTTTAAACTGTATATACATAACTCTTTCAAGCTTCTCGATGTTTTGTTCAGTTAAATACTGCAATTGAACAAAACTTTGAGCAACTTGAAAGAGTTATGTATTATTACATTTTTTATTCTTCGAAAAAAAAAAACTACAATTTTTTTTTTTGTTGGTCTTAAGATGATGGCCAACGAGAGAAAATAAGAAATAGCCTTGTATTATTTGGACAAAGTAGTGTGATATATCTTTTCTCCATTAGGAGTGAATTTTCTCATGATCTTCAATAATTTCTCCTCTTATTTCAAAGATTTGAAAGCATTTTGCCTTTTATTTTATTTTATTTTTTTATTCTTAAGGATCCTATATCAGACCAATTAGCTATCTAATTTGATTTGAAAAGGCCAATATCAATCAACACAATATTAGGTCTTCAAGCTACTGAAGCAAAACTAAAACTCCAACAAGCTAAAAAAACAACAACAACAACATATCGGAATCAATTTCCAATTTCACTAATCGAAAAGCAAGAACAACACTTATTTCCCATATATATATACATACATAGACCTGCGTACGAAAGGAATGCGAGAAGAAGAAGACGAACCGAGTAAAGGCAAATTCAATCAGTGCAACTATATGTCTTCTACGGTTTGTTCTTTCTTCAGCTGCAGATTTGGGAGCAGAGCCAAGTCACGATGTTTAGACAACCCAAAGCATTTTTTTTTTCTCCTTATTTCTTTTATAGGTTGTTGAAAATAACACAGTTAAAACATTTTGACAATGCATGTGATCACGAAGGATTTTATTAATTAAATTAAATTAAATTAAAAAAATTAAAGGAAGATTTTTTCTTGTAGCTGTTGTGTAGAATTAGAATCATCTTACCAAAATTCCTAAAAGAAATGAAATAAATAACCTTACGCATAAAACCAGTCGAGTCAACTCAAATTTCAAATCAGACCGAGCTTAGAAAAATTTTTTTCATTCAATTTTGCGATCTGAGTTCGAGTCGATTTGTCTAAAAATAAGTAAGTTGGAGCTCGACTTAAAATTAAAAACACCAAAATCCAACAAGGGTTTTAAATACTACTATAACATTTGAGCTCATTTTGTTTATTAATTAAATAAACTTATAATTCAATGGGTTTTTTTTTTTTTTGAATCAATCCTAATAAATAAGTTTTTACTGATCCAAGTTTGAAATATTCCTCAATAAAATTTCATCTCTTAGTTTTAAAACAAAATAAAAATTTCATCTCTCAGTTTTAATAAAAAAAAAACGTTAGTTAGCTTGTTTACAATTCAATAGAAATTTAATATTTCTGTTAAAAAAATAAAGGCTATATCAGAAATGCTACTTAGCCAATTTTCCATGGGCCGGTTGCTTGTAGCCCATATATATTGATTTTGTTATTTCAGTTTTGTACCTCATTAGTATGGATACAAATTTGATTGAGAAAACTACTAATGATTATTACCCTTACATTGCATTTCAGTCCCATTAAAAAAATAAACATTCCATTACAGTTCAGTAAACAATAACTTCAAACAAGCAGTTCAAAAAATTACCTAAGAACAAGCAAACCGCATCAAGCGATGTATCTCATAATCCTAAAATATGATAGGTTGCAACTTGCAGAGTAACTTGAATCTCTGCCAAATACAAAGCAAAGCAACAACCCAGCATTATTAGTATATATATATATATTTCCTCAAGAACAACATTCGCTAATAGGTAAATTGACTAGACAAACAATAATCAATTGTCATCACAAATCTAAGCATAAGAGTGATACAAGTGAGAAGGAATCTAGATACAAATAAACACATTAAACAGTGATGCGATGAACAAATGATAATTCAAATCCGCACTTCCATATATCTATATATTATTCCAGGTCGATCTAATTCTACATAATACTTTTGGGATAAATTGAAGTACTAATATGAGCACGCGTTTTGTTTAGTGTGCCAATTTCTTAAGGTGTTGAAGCATTTTCTGTTTATCCACTGTCTATCACATGGAAGATACGCCTTGATTGAGTGATCGAAACTGGGCCAAAATTATACAGCAATATATCAGTTACTTCAATATGA
>CATIWJ010293683.1:0-12629 GCA_949640765.1 Croton laevigatus
GAGGGTGCCCAATACACATATATACACCATAACAAACCAATACAAATGCGATGTGGGATACAAATTCTAACACCCTCCCTCACGCATAGCGTGTCACAAATGGGACGGGTCTAAACCCACCATCGCTCCAAACCAAGGCTCTGATACCATGATAAATGGGCTTTGGGTAGAACTCATCACCAAAAGCTAGCTCAAGATGAGAGGGTGCCCAATACACATATATACACCATAACAAACCAATACAAATGCGATGTGGGATACAAATTCTAACAACTATAACAGGCATTGTACAATTAGATTGTATCTCTGAATATATAAAGGGGAAACACATAAGAGATGAACTGCTGGTTCACGCAAAGAAGCCAATTATGCGACTGACATCTTCAGCCAAAGGTTTCCAATATTCTGTAATTTCTGGCATCCTAACCCGCTGACGATCAGTCAAAGTATTCTGGAATGAGAAAAAAAAAAAGATTTAAACTGATGTGACAAGATTCTGAAAAAGCATTACAACAAATAAAATATCACAGAGCATTCATACTTTCTCATGAAATGACAATTTTTTAGTCTGGGACGAAATAAAAAAAGAGCTCTTAATGTGAGAGAATTTTAAAAAAGTATGTAATAATAACTTTTTATTAGAAAACTTTTTATTAAATTAAGCAAATAAAAATTCATTACATCTTAAAAAATCATCAAAATTATAGTTTAGTATACAAATACTTATAAAAAATGACTACAACATAATATATCTATTGCCGCAACACATAGCTATAAATATAATTATTGTGGCAAGTATTTGGTTGTAGTTACATAAAAAAAAAAAATGTCGTAGCTATTTATAGTATTTTAGTGACAAAAATTTAACTCATGTAGCTAATATATCATTTTTAGCTTTATCTTATGATAATAATTTGGCTATTAGCTACATCTTCTTTTTCTGTAATAAATAATCATAACAAATAATTACTATATCCATATGTTTAATAAAACCGCGGCAATAGTTGATAAAGTAGCTATAATAAAATTGGTTATTATGACTAATTAAAAGTATTAGTCGTAACTTTTTACTAGTCGTAGCAATATCTAACTTTTTGAATATATTATTTAACTATTTAAAAGTTTTAATTATAATTTTGTAATATATATGAAAATAAATAATTTATTAACTATAATATTTTAGTCATTACATGTCTATGTGGTTTAGATACTAAAGCCATCAAAGTTCTAAGTCTTTCTTAATAGGTCTCCAAATGTTATGTCTTACATATATTTTATTACAATAAATTTAGTTATTTCAATTTGAGACATCTCAAACAAAGCTATTTTAAAAATATAATAATCATTTTTAATAAATAAATATAATAAAATATTAAATAATATATTTACCGCCTTACCCATCTTTACTAATTTTTTTTTTTTTTATCGGAATGAGTCAGTGCTGATTCTGCTGGAGGGCTATTTGGTTATGAAAGCACAAAAATAGGAGGCAATTCAAAATTAAAAAATAATAATAATAATAATAAAAAACTGAATTTTGGAAGGAGAGGCTTATCGAAGGCAGAAGAAAAAAGAGAGAGAAAGATTTCAGAATCGTTCTCTTCTCTTTTTTGTTTATTCTTTTTTTCCCTTCTTTTGTTAACTTTTGTTTGCTTTATATGTACGTTACTTTGTTCCCAGTTCTTCTTCTTCCTCATTTCTTCTTGTCCTTCATCTTTATTTTTCTGTTCTAATAACTTCTTACGAAGAAGGTTTGGTTCTAGTAATGGCAATGGCAGACATTACTCACCCTCCTATATATTAAATATTCCTAAAAAAATAAACAAATATATTAAATATGAAAGTTGGATAATGATTGGGAAAAGATGAATATCAAGAATATTAGATTTCATTGTACTTCTACTGGATAGATATTTGACCGGCATTATTGGAGGGGTAATTTAGGAAAAAATGTTATTAATAAGATATAAATAATTATTTATTTTAATTAATATTTTTTTCTTTTTTAACCCTGTTTGAGATGTCTCAGTCTGAAACGTATAACATTACTCTTTTAATTATTATTTTGTTTTAATTATTTCTAATCTTATGAATATAAAAAAAATAAGAGGAGAAAATTCACGAAATAATCGATGAATATATCCAAAAAAAGGAGAAAATTGATGAAATATTCCTTGAATATAACTCAAAAAATTTACAGAATGACTTAATAATTTAATGGGGCTAAATTGTAATGAATACAGTAATTTTCTAAAAATTGAGTGTGTAAATTGTATTATTGGGCAAACTAAGTGATGAAATTATTATTTAATTATAAATTAAATTCTTTGTTAAATTCTAACACATCTCAACATGGAAGAAAAAAATAAATCAGTTACAAAATGATAAAAGAAAATGGAACAAATTAATAGTGAATCATCAAAATAATTTATAATGTAATCAATCTATAAAATAGTACACAAACCATGCGAGCAACATATGGAGTCATCATATTACAAATATCATTTCAAAAAAACTAACCCACGTAGAATTGAAATTTATAAATAGTTTATAATCAATTTATAATTCAAAATTCCAGTTTTAAACTTGATTAAAAAAAGTGCAACTCAGGTTCACTAATAGTGCAACAAATAAGCCAACTCACCCTTGCAAACATGTCAAATTCAAGACTAAAATTTGTTTATATTGGAAATGAACAATAGATAAAAGAAATTAATTATAGACTAAACTATTGCAGTCAGTTTATAACCAGTTTACAAAATATAATCACAACTAAATTTAGTCATTGTTGGCCACCAATACAAAACACCTTTAATCGCAGTGGAATCATTTTTTTTCTCTTTTCAAAAAATGCTGGTCTTTGGAATTCCTTTAATGAATTACAAAATTACTAATCTTCAAAATAAGTATATTATTAGCATAAATCAGTATTGAATACCGTTGTGTGAAAAAAAAAAAACAAGTGACTTTACGCTCCAATTTCTAGAGTCTTTTTTTTTTCAATCTTTTATAAAATTTTATTCTTCATATATTCAAAGCCTCTAATTTGATTTTAAGTTTAAGCTTATAAAATTGTGGGAAAATATAGTTGATGACTTTTTTTCTGAATATTGTTTAAGTAAATGGCACTTTAAGTATTTAATTAGGTAAATAACAATTTTTTTTTTGTTCATTATCTAATATACTCTTAGTTAAATTATACTAGTTATTAGTATATAAAATTATTTACTTTTATTTAATCAAGTGTCTCATATATAAGTACCACCATTGGAGACATCACTAGCCGCTTGTCGCTAGTAAATAAATTTATTTACTTTTACTTAATGTGCATTGAATAATGAAATTCCTTTTGATTTGATTGTGAAATCAAAAGCAATTCCAAAGAGAAAAGTCAAAAGGGTCTTTAGATGTTACATTTATACTGTTTGAAATTTCTATAAGAGACTTTCAACAGTTGGGGGAAAAAAAAACTATCAAAACAAAATTTTGTGATTATAATTTTTCTTTTTCTTTCTTATCGAGAATAATGTTGGGGTGACGGGGAGGCCAGATGGAGAAGCATTAGGGACAAGACCGGGAGATGCAAGTTCAAGGCTATTTGGTGTCAACAAAATTAAAACCTTCTTTCTCTTTAGTGTGTGAGTTGTATACATGCGTGTATACTTATATGAAAAATAAAATTTAAAATAATGTTATTTATGGAAAATATTGAATTGGATTTGGGATTTGCACACAACATTAATATGCACAATATTAAAGAAAATACTAATTACCTAAACCAGGTTCATGAAGAGATCGTATGGACCAGGCTAAACAAAAAAAAAAATTTTTTTTTTCAATCTTATAAATACCCTCCTTATACTTAAAATTGAATTTTGCCCTTTCATCCTATTGACTTGATGTCTAGGATAGAATTTCCCAAATATTAATTACATATTTCAAAAAAAAAAAAAATTACATAAAATTTTTGGGTTTATGTAGAAAAAAAAAACTGTACAGTTTGTTTGATATATTTTTTTTCCCTTTCTAATATTTGTTTCTTGATTGTTTTTTTATGTGTTGCCATTAGGGGTAGTGATGTAGCCAGGCACATAAGTGAAGTAGGTCTAAATTTTGAAGCCCAGAAGAAAAATTAGTGAAAAATAACAATAAGTGTATGTTCCAAGGATTGAACTTAAAGCACATAATTTGTTTTAACAAGTCAAACCATTCTCAAAATTCAAAATACATATTTTTTATTTATTCTAATAATACATATCCTAATATCTATAAGGTCCAACGCCCTTTTTGTCCCTATCTCCCTACATTCCTGATTAAGGGTGCTAATTCACTTTACCAAGTGGATGTTTGACATTTCTTTAAAGCAGCTTTCAGGCACTTTTTAACTTAAAAGCTAGCCATTGGCTTTTAAGCTACTTTTACAAATGTAGACAATGCTTCTTTTTAAAAGTCAAAAGGTAGAAAAACACAAGCAATTCCAAACACCCTTTAAGTTTGTAAATTTATGTCCAACTGATTATTTGTTGCCTTAGATATTGGTCTTGCTCCATCGGCTGGTGGTGCGGTTTCACCTACTGTAGCTTCCGGAGCATCTGTGCAAGCACCGGCAACTTAAGGGAATTCAGGTTCTCACAGATCATCAATGTTTGTTGGATCTCCAGTCATTAGCTTTGTAATTGCATCATTCTCTAGTTTCTAAATAATAATAACTTTACCCCTTTGAGTTGAGCAGAGAGGTTTATATATCATATGAAGATTTGTGGAGAGGTATATATATCATATGAGGACCTGTTTCGATGTTTAGCTCAAACTTTTGGGTACTTGCATTCGTTCTCTTTTAATGAAAATATGATCGGAGTAGATGTGAATTCATTCTCTCTTCATAAAGAAACTTCCTTTGTTGTAATGAATTTTTCTTTATATTTATTGATTTGTGCATATGTACTATGTATGGTCCAATTGAGGATTGGATCCTTGTTCAAATTTTCAAAATATTACAGTTTGGGTTTGGATTTGAAACTAAATTAAGTAGGAAGTTGAAATTTTTGTACTTTCACTTTAGGATATATAAGGTTTCAGGAGTGGAAGGCAGGTTTTAAGGGCTATAGAGTGAAATAGACCTAGCAGTCAAGGTATGGTCATGGATATTTCGGTCCGTCATGGCGTCTAGGGCGTGTCTTGTCCTATACTACACTTGTGCGTCAATTAGGGGGTGGCGTTGATTTTAGGGGGTGGCGTTGATTTGGGGGTGGCGTCAATGCTGATCTTTCCAATTTGGCATGGCACAAGCCATACGAGCCGTGTGGGATAATCCTATGTAAGAATTACTTCTTCCCAACTTGGAAATTCCAAAATAGGTAGGACCCTAGCTATGAGAAAAAAAAAGGGGGGCGTGGGTGGGAAATTAAAAGCCATTTTGGGATATGTGGTAGTAACAATGGAGCTTACAATAAATTAGAGAGAGTTTTGGTCCAATAGAAGAGGACAAAAATGAGTTGTGCCAAATAATGAAGTCTCGTTGTTCTTTCACATCTTTTAACTAGGGGTGCACAAATTTGGTTCGGTTAAACAGTAAACCGATCGAAACCCGAATTTTAAAAATAAAAATCAAAAACTGAACCGATATAGTGAAAAATCGAATGTACACCGAACCAATTTTTCGGTTCGATTTTGGTTTTAAACCGAATTTTCCACCCCTTAAAATTGCAAATTGCAGAAACAGAAAATTGCAAATGCAGAAACAAAACAATAATGCCTGATTGAAAAGAAACAATCGTTATGGAAAGAGAAATAGAAAACAAAGTTGGGAGGTTTTTAGATGGGGTGGCTTTAATGTTCTGAAACTGGTTGGGTTCAACCAAAACTAATAATTTGATTCTAACTCAAATCCAAAACAACAAAAAATTCTTATTTTAAAATTTAATTTTCAATTACATCTTTGTTTAAAAATTTTGGGTATTATTAGTATCCAATTTTTTATTTGGGTATTTTTACTACAAAGTTGGAATTTTTCTATAATAGGCTGTCATGGACTAGTCAAACTTTGGCACTATAAGAAAATAAAATAATACCAACCGATTTTTCCAACCGATTAAAATCGGTCGGTATTTAACGACCGATTCCCAACCGTATAATTTCGGTTGATAATTAGCAACCGATTTACAATCGAATAGCAACTGAAATTTGGCTAAATGAAATCAAATTAATAGCGACCAATTTACAACTGATTTCCAACTGAAAATTACAACCGTTTACCGACCGATTGAATTTCGGTTGTAATTACCAGCGCCAAAATTTGCCGCCCAAATTACCAACCGAATAACAACCGCTTACCAACCATTTCATTACCGACCGAATTTAAATAGGTCAGTAACTGTTTCATTTTTTCAGTTTACCAACCGAATTTAAATCGGTCGGTAAATTTAGACGTTACCAACCGAATTTAAATCGGTCGGTAAATAATAAAATGTGAAAACTCTAAATTTAATCTTTCCACTGCGTCTCCCTCTTTTGTTCCGCCTCACATCATTTTCATCTTCTCTGTTTTTTTCTACCTCCATCGCTACCTGCACTGTGAGCCTCCACCGCCTTCACCTCTGCCTCTTTTGTTATGTATTGCGAATTGAATACTTTTAGATATTATTTAATATTATTAATTTTTTTTTAACAATGATTTATGTTACATTTGTATTACATTTTAGGCTATATTTCGAAAAATAATAAAATGTACAAATTACAAAAAAAAATTGCAACCGATCGAAATATTAAGATTTTAAATGATAAATAAATTTACCAACCGAACTGCAACCGAAAATCAAATTAATAAAATAAAAATAACGACCGAATTGGAACCGATTACCAACCGAAAAAATAACAACCGAATAAGTCGATCAGTATTTTTCGTCTTTGAAATTACCAACCGAATAAGACGGTCGGTAAATACCAACCGAACTCGTTTGGTCAGTAATTGCGGTTGCGAAATTACTGACCGAATTAAAATCGGTCGGTATTTTCCGGTTTCGCAATTACCGACCGAATAAAAACGGTCGGCAATTCAATTGGTAAATTAGTACTTTTCGGTCAGTAAATTACCATGAAATTGGCTGTTATCTTGGTATGAACCAGTATGATCAGAGATTCTAGGGTACTACTATGAATCCATGATCCTAGATATGCAGGATTAAATTCTTTAAAAACTCACCAAAACTTAGATAGATTAATTCCAAGTTACGCAACGAATAAAAGGAAAGAAAAGATTAATCCTTGAAACCAATATCATATTATAGCATGGGTTGCTCTTATTTCCTTGCCACAAAAAATAGAGAATTTTTCTAAAGTTAATGTTCGAATATGTATACTTTATCCACTTCACTTTTAATTATTTTTTTTTTTTTTGGGTTACTTTTGAAGTCTCCAAAATAAACATAAAATTGATATTTCTACCATTGTCCAGGAACTTCAAAAAAAAAAATTAAAATTTTAAATTGCTCTCATGTAAATTAACTTTTTAAATTTTAATATAAATTTCTGGGCCGGTAAAGTGTGAGAAATTGGAATCGAATTGCCTATAAACCAGAACTGCCAAAGGAGGGATCAGTTCAGAGTTTGATCATTTCTTGAACTGTGTGTATCCGGCCGTGACTTACCTATGAAGTTCTTAATAAATAACTTTTTTTTTTAAAAAAAACTTGTCATCGTAAATTGCTAGTTAACCGAACCGTAACTAAACCGTGAACCGCCAGTTAATCGAATTGCCTTTAAATCGTCCAAGTGTAATCAAGTTGACTACCTACACCCTAACCTGATCTGTTTAGATAAATGGGTTCAAAATCTAAACCCTAACCTGATCTGATCAGGTTTTGGTCAACCTGAACCTAACCTGTTAGACCTAATTTTTAATTGTTTGCTTTAGTTGTACATAAATGGGTTAACCTAAAACAATTTAACCTGCTAATTTTAGGTTGATCCTAACCTATATAACCTGATTTTAATAAATAAACATGTTATTTTCGGATTAGACAGATTGACCCTAACCGACGTTGTTTTGTAATCGGGTTAGACATATCATTTTCAGGTTGAAATTTTTAACCTTAACCTAATCCATTAATTTCAGGTTGGATTTGGATTGATCCATTTAAATAAACGGGTCAAAAACTTCAACCCAAACCTATTATTTTCATGTTGAGTTCGGTTTGAGTTATCGGGTCGAATTAGCTTTTGCAAGACCTAATTTCAACCAAACCACATACATGAATCCCCCGATTATTGAATTAGAACCGGCCCGGCTCATGTTCATGTTTAGATGAGGAAAATACTATTCTTCAACAGGACTTCCCACCAATCATAATAAAGGATTCCATTAAATTTGATAGGTTAAAAGTGGCCCCTTCAATTTGGCCACTTTTATCAATTTATCCATATTTCAAGGTTTTTTTTTTTTTGGCCTAAATTACCACTATTTTGGACGAGTTTTGTCAAATGACTCAAATTAAAAAGGCATAAGTCTCACACAAAAATAGCTCAAAAACCGCAGCATCTCTTCCTCCTCGTCTCATTTTGTGATTCTAGTTTTCATTTTGAATGCAATATTGAGATTCAAATAAAAGAGGCTTTGTGAAGAATTAAGAAATTGTGCTATTTGCATTTTAAAAAGAAATAGCAGGGAAATAAGGGTGGAGAGAGACTAAACAAAATGTAGGTAATTTGGCTATAACTAGGGGTGGGCAAAATCGAACCGTGATTCGAAACCGAACCGAATAATCGGTTAACCAAATTTTCGGTTCGTAAAATATGTAAACCGAATTTTCGGTTCGTTAAATAGTATAAACCGATTTTTTTACTTGTAAAATTCGGTTAAAACCGAATCCAAGCTGAACCAAACCAAAAAATCGGTTAACCGAATTTTTGGTTCGGTTTTTGATTCATAAAATTTTAATCGGTTTTAAACCGAAAACCGATTTTAGGTTCGGTTCACCGAACCAAACCGAATTTACACACCCCTAGCTATAACATTCTTATTTGGCAAATGGACAAATTTGATTAATTTGGCGAGAACAATTTTTTTTTTTTCTGAAATAATATATAAGTTAATTTAAAATTCTTCAAATTGGGCAAATAATCACTCTTATAGAGAAAACATATAAGCACAAAATTTACCATCAGGTAAACGGTTAATTTGATTGCCTAAAATTAAATCTGCTTACCATTCTCATTGTGAAGATTTAAGAAATTGTGCAATTTGCATTTTAAAAAGAAATAGCAGGGAAATAGGGATGGAGAGAGACTAATCAAAATGTAGGTAATTCGGCTATATAACATTCTTATTTGGCAAATTGATGAATTTGATTAATTTGGCCAAAACAATTATTTTTTTCCAAATAATCTATACGTTAATTTAAAATTCTTCAAATTGGGTGAATGATCACTCCTATAGAGAAAACATATAAACACAAACCACTTTTTTCAAGTTTGGGGGGCAAATTGATAAAAAAAAATTTCAAAATAGGCAAATTGAACATTTAGCCATCTTTCTTTCTAAATTCTTTCTTTCTTTGTGTATATAGCAGTAGCATTTCATTTCAAAACGCTGCAATTACTAAGCAAAACGCAAGTGGGGTCAAAACGCAACAAGAAAACAAATGAAACGCAACTAAGCTTTACTTCATGAAACGCAGCATTTCAGGCAGACTTTATCTTAGTACTGTTGTTCCTCATCCTTCATTTCTCGAGCTACCAGATTTTTGTTTTTACTAAACACAAATGGATTTCAGTATTTTTGTTTTTACTTATGTCGATCCACAATGTTCTCTCATTCAGACCCTTTGATTTCTTCTTGTATTTCTATATCTACATACACTGACATTTCTTTTGCGATCGCTCTCCTGCAGGTAAGTCTATTATTATTTCATGAATTTTAGGGTTTGATGTTTAATTTTGAATTAAAGTGCTCTGTTAAACATTGTTTTGTATATCCTTTCAAAATTGAGAATTCATGAGTGACTTAACCTTGTGCGGAGCCTTTTCCCAAAAAAAAAAAAAGAAAAAAAAAAAAGCTCCAATTGTGCGGGAGCCTATTGGACAAAGTAGAGAAAATAACTGTTTTCTCTTACTAATTTTGACTATATTATTTTTACATTATATATATATATATATATATATATATATATATATATATATATATATATATATAACAGGTATATTACACACATTAGTTATACTGTATTGTACCCTCTTGGGGAAAAAAAAAATTACTTATATACTATATTGATGCCTTTATGTATATGTGTGGGGCGTGTGAAGATTTACATCAGATCTATTCCAAGTTGGCAATCCGTGTGATTAAAATACTGTTTGTGTTTCTTTTCACTTTGTAAACCACTGTTTGTGTTTCTTTTCACTCTGTAAACCAAAACCTAATGTCGCTGTACTAAACCATAAGTAATTGTTATAATGGAAAAACGGATAAGAAATTGGTTGTAGTATAGCTTTCATACACCACTGCTTTCCTTTATCTTCTTTTGATATGAATGATTAGCCTTCAGCTTCAACAACTTGTCCTTTAACATTTCAAAAACACTGAAGAAATTTTCAGATTCATCCTTTAGTCTTTTTTGTTCCTCTGATCTTCTTCCTTTACTTATCCCTTCCTTTCTATCAATTGTCTTTACTTTCTTTTTGTCTTATCGTTTCGTTCAAAGAAAAATAGAATTTAAAGAATAATGGAGCCTGTTGTGGACGCTGTAGTATCTAAAATTGCAGAAACGGCAGTTGATTCCGTTTGGCGCCAAATTTCGTATATACGGAACTACCGTGACAACATTAGAAGCCTCGAGGATCAAGTGGAGAAGCTGAAAGACGAAAGAACTCGTGTGGAGCATGTCATAGAAGAGGCCAGACGAAATGCCGAAGAAATTGAGGATAAAGTAACCAAGTGGCTGAAAAATGTGAATGAGATCATCCATGCAGCGGAAAAAATTCTTCAAGATAACGAAGCAGCCAATCAAAGATGCTTTTTTGTTCGTCCGAGTTTGAAGTCACGATACAAGCTCAGTAGAGAAGCGAAAAGGGAGACACCTATCGTTGATGGACTTCTGTGGTTAGGAAAGTTTGACAAAGTTTCCGGTCGCACTGAATACAGAATGCAGATTTTCAACCAAATAGTTGAGGCTCTGAAGGCTGTCGATGTTCATATGGTTGGAGTGTATGGAATGGGCGGCATCGGCAAGACGATGATGGCAAAAAATGTTGCAGAACGAGTGAAAGAAGATGGAACATTCAAAGTGGTTGTTATGGCAAATGTGACGCAAAAGGCAGATCTGAAAATGATTCAACAAGAGATTGCGGAGGGGTTGGGCCTCAAATTTGAGGTGGAGGAGCCCAATGCAGGGAGGGCAGCTCAGCTATGCAAAAGACTGAAACAGGAGGAAAAAATTCTCCTAATTCTTGATGATATTTGGGATGTAATCAAATTAGAAGACGTTGGCATTCCTTCTGCTAATGATCACGAGGGATGCAAGATAATGCTGACTTCCAGAGATCTAAATATATTGAGGAAGATGGGCATCAATCGTAATCACTTCAAGCTTCAAGTTTTGGAGGATGAAGAGGCAATGCACTTGTTTGAGAAGATGGCTGGGCCTTTGACAGATCCGGAGATCCAGCTTGTAGCTAGTGAAGTTGCAAAAAGATGTGCGGGTTTACCAATTGCAATTGTGGCAGTTGCAAAAGCTTTGAAAGATAAAGAGTTGTTCGAGTGGGTCGAAGCATTGAGACGGCTAAAATGGTCTGCTGACGAGAACATGGATGAACAAGTCCAATCTAGTCTTGAATTGAGTCACAAGTTCTTGAAAAATGATGAAATAAAGCAGCTCTTCTTAATTTGTGGATCAGTATTTAGTAGGCTTGACTTGCTGAAGTATGCTGTGGGCATGAGATTGTTCAAGGGATGCAAAACCTTGAAGGAAGCAAGAGATAAACTTTTTACATATCTCAATGACCTCCAATCCTCATGTTTGCTGCTGGAAGGAGACAACGATGATCAAATCAAAATGCATGATATTGTTCGCAGTTTCGCTATCAAAGTTGCAGCAAGGGATCTTCAGTTATTCAATGTAACTTATGACACGCTACCGGAATGGCCACCAAAGGATGAGCTCGATCAGTACACTGCTATCTTTTTGCATCACAGTGATATTCCTGAGCTTCCGACAACATTTGAATGCCCACAACTGCACTTATTTGTATTATCTTCTTGTGAAATGAATCAGTCGTTGGGAATCCCTGATGATCTTTTTACGGTAACCAAAGAGCTCAGAGTTTTGGATTTGACAGGGGTAAGTTTACCAACACTGCCTTTATCAATTCAATATCTTAAGAATCTTGGAACTTTATGTTTTGGTTCCTGCATTTTGGGAGATATCAGTATAATTGGAAAGCTAATCGAGTTACAAGTTCTTAGTCTTGCATGCTCGCAAATTGTTCAATTGCCTAGAGAATTGGAGCAATTGACTCGGCTGCAACTTTTAGATTTGAGCAACTGTTCAAGCCTCCAAGTGATTCCCCCAAATGTCCTGTCAAAATTAGTCCACTTGGAGGAGTTGTATATGGGGAACTGCTTTGTTCAATGGGAG
>CATIWJ010293741.1:0-23930 GCA_949640765.1 Croton laevigatus
TCTTAAGACTTTACCATTACATTTATCTTATTATTTTTCCAATTAAATAATTACTTGACGTCGATAATTTATTCAAAATACAACATCGATTATTTATATTCAAATTCCATTAGTTTTAATATAAATCTCAATTTAAATAAAAAATCATTATTAAATAAATTCATTAATTAAATTTGCGATATTTGAAATTCTGGTAATTCGTAATTTCGGTTTGGCAAATGGATTTCATATTTAGGTTCAGGGCGTCGAAACGATGCCGAATAAGTAATGTTGAAAATTCGGTCGCCTGAGTTAATATTCCGGTCACCGACAAGGGAATATTCCGGTCGCCGAAAAATCCCAAACTCATCGGATTTCAAACCCGAACATACCAACAGATTCATCTCAACACAAGGACTCTAGATATGCAAACGCTCCCAATAGACTACAGGCCGTTTGGCCGAAAATTGCCAAAAACCGAATGGATAGTCACCGAAAAACACAACTCTCAATTCCGGTATCCAATTCAGGCAATCTCAACGTCAAATGAAAGCTAAAGAAGTGAGGATTAAGAATTTACCATCAAACTCGAAGGAAAACCGCTAGAAGGGGTCGGAAAATCCAAAAATCCGAATTACCATTTGTACATGACTTTCATTTCGGCTATAGATCGGCAATAAGGCCTACATCATCGAAAAGTTCTCGTTGCAAGGATTCCAGATCAGGTCTTAGATCGTCCATCTGACCACCGGAGCGGTCGGGATCTACGCCGAAAGTCGGCGGTTGACTTTCTTACCGGTCGCCGGAAACCGTAATTTCAGGCAGTGTAGCATACATCAATAGAAAGCTCTTCTTGTGAGGATTCCGGAACTATCCTCACTTCCGTCATCCGACCACCGTAGCTCCCGAAAAAATGCGTTTGAAGTTTCTGATGAATAGTATAACGAATAGGAACCCGAACTTTGAGCCGAAAGTACAGCCAACTCCGGCAACGGCTGGACGCCGGGCTGCCATCATCGTGCTTGCCGGTCTATGAGCTTTCCACCTGTGGGCGAGTATCGGCCTGAAAGTTGGCGGTGGCGGTGCGGTGGCCGGCCGAAGTGGCCACCTCTTTCTTCTCTTCCTTTCATCCTTTCTTTCCTTTCCTTCTTTTCTTCTCTTTCCCGTTTTCATTCTTTTTTTTCTTCTTTAATTTCCCTTTTAAATTTTAAAATATCCTTTCTTCTTCTTTTTTTTATAATAATAATAATAATTTTATTTTCGATTTAATCCATTTTAATTTAAAACCAATATTTAAAATTAGGGTGTTACACATGTACTATCACTAATTTTTACGTCAACCCCTCATTCTACTAGTGGTAGTTTTAAGCCCATGTGCTATTTTTTTTTTACATAAATCCCCTACATCAGTTGATAAGGGTCAACATGTAATTTTTTGGACCAAAATGCATTATTTTTATAAGTTGGAGGACTAAATCTTAAGTTTGTTCATTTTCTCCATATAGCCAAAAGGACCATTTTTAAATTTTTCACTGTTTCCATTTTTGGCGATAAACCTTGCGAGTATACTAAATTAAAGCCCTCGATGTGAGGATCCCAAATCCAATCTCATATTTGTCATCTAACCATCAGAAGATCTCATTTTACATGTTTAAAGTTTTATTATCGGAACTTTAAAAACATATAATGTGGTAATTTGGAGGTCGAACTATAAAATATGATATCAGATTTGGAAATCTTCATGTCAAGGGTTTCAATTTAGTATATTCATGTGTAGGGTTAATTATCGAAAATTGAATAGGAGCTTTAGGGTGAAATTTTTCTAAAATGGTCCATTCTAGCTAGATGGAGGTAGAGATGGGCATAGGGTGGGGATTCCTCATTCCCCGTTGGAAAACGACCCAAATAGGGAGGAGAATTTCTATTAGTTTTTCCCATATGGCTGGAGACGGGGCATGATTTTTCCCCATTAGTAAAAATAGGGTGGGGATGAATTTTATACACCCCGCCTCATAGGGATCCGCATCCCTGATCTTGTGAAAATTCCATTCCCGATTCTGTGGGGACCCGGAATGAAAGTGAATTTATTAATACTTATTTTAAATTATATGGATTATTAATATATCATTTTCTTTATTAGTTTATAGTATAAAAATTAAAAGTATTATTTTCATATTTTGTGATCCAATAATTAATTAAAATTAATATTAATCATTTTTTAAAATTTAAAATGGAGATTAGGGACAAAAAAAAATGGAAATATCCACATAGATGGGGAAAAAATTATCCCCATTAATGAGATAGGGATAGAAATGGGAACAAATTATATATATAGGATGGGAATGGAAAATGTATACCCACTTGCCCCATTTAATTTAGAATACGTAAAAATCAAAGTCACTTAAACTTTTCCTAAACTCAACTAACTCAAAATTAAAAATGGTAAGTTCACCAACATTATATTTTAAATTAAAAACTTAAGTTCACTAAAACATTGATTTAAAGTGATACCATCAATAAAATTACTCATTTAAAAAATTAACATAAGCCAATATATTTTTAAAAACCCATTTAAGAAAGAAATTTCAAGTTTCACTAATCAAAAATTCATGAAACAATAACTAAATAAAATTTTCAGAGAAATTAACCTTATTTAAAAATTCCAAAAAATTTCAAAACCTACTTTGACACATAATGAACATCTCTACAAAATTTCAAAATTTTTAGAGATATATATAAAAAAAAAAGGAAACTTACACAAACAGGTGCAGCAAAGGTACCCAATAGACAATAATTTGGAATTTAATACTTTTCTAAAATACAAATATTCACAAAGAGGTTTAAAATATTTTTTTCAAGCACTAGACATTAATTAGAACTACATATCAAAAAAATTTTATATCATTTTTTTATAATTAATTACAAATACCAAAATCGTAGCACGAACACTAAATATAATAATAACAGTTTTTAATGAAAGGTAAATCATAAAAATTTTAAGTTAATATAAAATTTCAAATTAAAATCACAAGAATCCTGAATAAAAAGTATCTATAAAAATTAAATTTTTTCCAACACAAATTAAAAATTAAATGCCCCCAAATTTTATCATCAAACCCATAATTTCAATGTCTCAATGAAAATAACCAATAATTTAATTATTAAATATTAAATAATTAATCAAATATAATAAAAATATCTTAATATGTTTCATGATTTGATTATGAAATAATGAATTATTGAACGAGAAAAGATACAAAAAAGCTGAAAATCTCCAAAAATTGTAACGATGACAATTTTTGTAAATTGAATGCAAACTCATTGAATACTGATTGTAAACTCGAACTCACAACTCAATCTCTATTCTTTCTGAATAACTGATTTGTGTTTTAAATTTTCAACTTTTTCCCCACTCATTCTCTCCGTGACTTCCATGACCAGCAACCGCTCATCCATGACCAGCGACCGCTCATTCTCTAACAAACTCATGCAAGGCTTGTTTAAGATTTAGGCTAGGTCTTAATTTTTTTTTTTTATTACAATATCCTTTTTTAAAAATATAAATACATATAATTTAAAATATTAAAGTTAACTAAATAATTAAATAATACAAAAGTAATGTATGTAATAATTATTATTTTTCAAAATAGTAATAAATTAATAGTGTACTCGCATGATAGTTGTATTATATGAATGAAATTTTATTTTTCTCATAAATATTTTGTAAATATTTAAATGGAATTTAATTTTTGATTTTTCTTCTCATTTCTTTTTTGGATTATCCACCTGATGTTTCAGAGCATGACTGCCTTTAAAATCGTTTAATGGCTTCAGATTAATTTGGATCGAGGCATGACAAGTCTTAGTCTTTATCACTAGCATAAATCAAAATCAAATCAAAAGTCGAGAATCTCCTCGGTCTAGCATTCTCCGTCCTTATATAATAAACCATAGCACATCACAAGTTTTATCAGATTCAGATATTCAACAAAGATATAGCAAACACATACATTTTCATGTCCCATAATCACAAACAGATTTGGTGAAGAAAGAATATAATATTTTGAAATAGAAAAGGAATACATACGAAGGACTTATTATACATACTATATATTTATCAGTACATTGCAGACCATAAATAATCAAATACACCCATAGAACTTACCTCAAAATCTGATAAGAGAAACACTCATTTTTCCAATTGAACACGGAGAATGATAACTACCTAATAATAAATAAAGAATTAACAGCACTCCTAAGATAATGCGGATATGCATGCTCATGAATGCTATGAGTGCATGCAATCAAACAATTTCGAAATCAGTAATTAAATTATTCAAATGCATAACAGTAAATAACAGCAAATTCAGAAATAACTTAAACTAAACTATTGTTATTTAATTTAAAATAATAAAAACAACCTTCCTAAATTTTATTAAAACTCAAACTAACTTAATTCTACACAATGGTGAGATAACTCAAAAATCATATTTGAATTCAAACTCAACTCCAATAAAATATAATCTGAAATTGAATTCAGTACTAAGATATTTATTTTAAAAGTTAAATCAAACCAATTTTATCAAAACACCACTTTAGAAAGGGGATTTTCAAAATCTATATTTTACCAGTAAAGACTCATGCAACAGCACCTATTTAAAAATTTATAATAAATAATCTGGTCATTCAAAATTTGTAAGATTTTACCAGGAACAAGTTCCATATCTTAATAAATGTAAGCTGAATTGTTAGAATTTTTGAAAACTTCTAATTCCATTAAATTAATTTTACAAACTGATTTAGGCAGCACAGATATTCAACTGATGGTAGTTAAAAAAATAATTTTTCTCGAAAATAATGCCAATCTAGAACAACTCTAAATTATTTTTCACTCAAACTAGGCTTTTAGAAGAACAATATATCTAAAATTAAATTGAAAATTATTTTCCTATGTTTTACAAAAAAAATCCCGAAATTCATAGCAAAACACATATTATAGTAATAACAGCTTTCAACAAAAGAGTAAATCGTAGAAATTTAAATCAAATGGAAAAATACCCAAATTGAAATCACAAGAATCCTAGACAATCAATCCCTAACTATTTATAGAAATCAAATTGGTCCCAATTCAAATAAAAAATCAAAAATTCCAAATTTCATCATCAAAACCTTAACTTCAATTAAATAATGAAATTAACCAATTAATTTGAAATTGATTGAAAGTAAATTAATAACATACAATCTCAATCAGTTTATAATGCCTCTAAACATGAACTAATGAATGATACATGAAAAATAAAAAGGAAACGAAGAAAGGTTAGGATTTTTTTTTTTTCCTTTAAGTTATTCAGTTATTTTTTATATAAAATATAATTAAATATAATTTTAAATATTAAAAATAATCAAATAATAAAAATAATATATTTAATATTTTTTAAAAAATGTACTAATAATTACTTTTTTTATTGATAAAATACATACACACCCAAAAACAATTAAAATAATATCGAAACTCAAAAATACAGTATTATACTTAAAACGATCATCTCCTTGTCATAAATATCAAAAAGACATTCAAAATATTAAATTATATCAAAATAAAATATTAGAGTGTAAAATTATAATTTTACCCCAAAACTCAAAATTCTCAGAAAACCGAGAGTTTTACATTGATAAAGCTAAAAATTCATCTATTATCTCTTCTCCTAAGATTCGCTTATTTTCTAAGTTGATCAACATTATTATCTGAACTTTGAAATTACACTTAAAATGAAAATAAGCTCCCTAACCTAATATTTAGTTATTTTTTGATAAGCTAGAAAATATTAAGTTCAAATTTTTTAAAAATTCAATTCAACCCCCTCTTAGATTATTTATATATCCGGACTACAAAATTAATTTGAGTTTTAATGAAAATATAATTATGAATTAATATAGTATTTTTTGTTCTTTTATTGTTATTCATTACTATTCTGTCTCATGCATATATAACTCGAATACTTGAAAATGTACCAAAATGGGATCATGCATCACTATCCTCAAAATGCTCAACAAATACCTTGAGTAATAATATTAGATTTTAAAGAATTCTAATTATTTGATTATTTTTTCAGATTTTTTTCTATATCGGGAAAAATGAAAAACCTCCACATAAATAAAAATATGTGGAAAAATATCAAACTTTCCTCTTTTTCTTTTCCCTCTTCAAACCCAACCAATAATCGTCTTTCAACATCTCAATCAATTCAAGGTTTTCTTTTTTCTTTTTCCATAGAAAACCAAAGTTATGGAAAATATCCAAAAAGCTATTTAGAAACTGCCACATTTTACCTCTTACTAAAATACAAAATCGCTGTCAAACTTTACATATTGAGTCCCTAAATAATAATAAAAATAAAAGATAAATATTCTTCACTCTCTATCTATCATCTCCAACTACATTTATTTATTTGACAGATGATGATACACACGCACCTACTCACGCACTCAGTAGATTAATTTATTTATTTGATATATGTATACACACACGCATATAGACTTTGGATAAAGAAGATGGACTTTGGATAAAGAAGATGGACTTGGAATCTCCAGCTACATTTCAAATCTCATAATTTCTAATAGTCTAATACTATTATTATACATTTATTATAAATGTAAC
Source organism: Croton laevigatus (assembly GCA_949640765.1). Lineage (NCBI taxonomy): Eukaryota > Viridiplantae > Streptophyta > Magnoliopsida > Malpighiales > Euphorbiaceae > Croton > Croton laevigatus. The sequence goes on from CATIWJ010293741.1 coordinate 6,638, forward strand.
ATTTGGACTTCCAAACTTTTATATTGTAAAAAAAATCATAAGTTGTCACTTCACTACTTATATATTCCAATCATACAATTCCATATATAATCTTTTGCAAAATTAATTTAGATTAATAAATAAATTTTATTATAGTTTTTCATAAGAGTGTGAAAATGATAGAGTTCTTATTGGATGTTCTTCTTTATATCCTACTACAATGATGATATATAAGTCCCTTATATAGGATAAATATTTTTAAAAGTTTGAGTATTTGGTTAAATTTTTCGAAAAATCAAAGAAATTTTTTTTTAATTTCAAAAATGCATTTTTCAACTTTAAAACTTTGTAATTTTTATTATAACTACCTCTTGTTTAAAAATATTTATTATTGAAAAAATTTTATGATATTTTAATTTTATATTTATATATCTTATTAAATAATTTACTGACATTAATAAGTTCAAAAGCCTCATTTACGCATAATTCTAAAAAATAAAAACTCATTTTAACATGCCAAAATATAATCTAGTGGAAAGCGTATTTGTAAACTAACCTATATACCATAAATTTTATTTACTTTCTAGATAATAATTTTTTTACGAGTGTATTATTATTTAAAAATTTACTTCTTCATTTAAAAAAAATTTACTTCTTAAAAAGTAAGTCAATTGAATTAAATATAATCTAATAGAATGGAGCGTATACCTTATTTAGCTTAGTATGTGATAACCGATAACAATTTATAAAGCATCATATGTAGGGCTGGCAATTAAGTTGGGATGGGTTGGGTTCGTGTTCAGGTCAAGTGTAATCAGGTTGACTACCTTCAACCATAACCTGATTTGTTTAGATAAATGGATTCAAAAGCTAAACTCTAATATGATCTTATCAGGTTCGAGTCAACTTGAACCTAACCTGTTAGACATGATTTGTAATTGTTTGCTTTGGTTGTACATAAATGGGTTAACCTGAACCCATTTAACCTGCTAATTTTAGATTGATCCTAACTCATGCAACCTGATTTTAATAATACATAAACATTTCAAAATAAGTAAATAACAATAACTTAAAATTCTCAAGGCTTAGGAGAAGATTCATCCCTTGTTTTCTTCTTCATACGAGAGTCCATCTCCTCTCCCTCAGAAGACAGTTTGATTTACTAATGGTCTGCCATAACTGCATTAAGTTACATGAACTTACATAAACTTTGCAGCGTGAGGGTAAGATACAACTTATCACAGACAGTATAATTTATCCATTTCACAAGCCTAGTAATCAAGAAAAATAAATTCGGTGAATTAATTATGACTTGCAAGTAGGTGGCTTAATCTCTAGGCTTCTCTCTAATTAAACTTTATTTACTTCCATACAATCATCTTCAATTAGAGTAAAAATTTAATTTTAAGAGCTTTGCTCTTCCATTTCTATCAAAAATTAAAATATTTCAACTTTGAACATAATAATTTTTTTCTTACTACGCAAGAGAAAAACAAAAGAATGGAAAAAGCTATGGAGAAAGAACAAGATCGAAACATGCAATACTTACTCAAATCCAATGGCCTGAATATTTGAAGATTGGCCAACTTTCAAAAGTTCAGATGTGATTTGAGAATATGACTAATTTGTACATATCTCAGCATTAATTTGGTAGGATTAGAGGAAAAATAATTATGCATTTCTCTACAGAATATCAGAGATATTCCATTTGAAAGCAACACCAAAAGTTGACATATAAACTAGAGATAGAAATACAAATAAAAAGGTGAACAAAATTTCATAAATCCCAAAAAAAAAAAACTTCTTTTAAAAAAGTTTAATATTCATAATACATAAACATGAAGCTTAGAAGAGAATTACTAATAATGTACTGTGATTGAAAAGAATCAATTTCCTAACTTTAATTTAAACTGCATTATTTAGAGCAATATCAATATCAATATCAAAAATTTAGAAATAATCACTATTGACATCAAGAACTTAGCAACAATCAATATCATTATTTAGAACCATATCAATATTTTTGTTTGATTCTCATTATGAACTTTCATTAATCAATATCAAAGCAATATCAAGAACTTAGCAATAATAAACAATCAATCAATATCACAGCAAAATACAACAGGATTGAGAACTTCGCAATAATCAAGAACTTGGAAGAACTTAAGATTAAAACTAACAAAATAGCAATTAGCATAACTCTTACCAGAACTGAACTGAAAGAGGTTGTCCAAGGATATCAGCAAAGAGCAAAGGAGCAAATGTGCACTGGCGGAGTAGTCGAGAGAATATATCAGAACCTAGAATTGAAGAATGAAAGAGGAGGTGGTGCTGGATAAAGGGAGTGGTGGAACTGAAACCAATTCTTCAAAACTCTTGCCGTTCGCTACTCCCTTTAGTTTCGTTGGATGGGTTAAGTGGCGATTGTCGGAGTGGAGTTGCGCCTATTCTGGTTTATTGTTAATGTAGCAACGGCAGTAAGGGAGAGAGGAGAGGACAGTTGTTTTTGGTGTGTTGGTGCTTGGTGGTGTGAAATTGAAAGAAAGGAGAAGCGATAAGGTTTTTAAGGTAATAGGAGTGGCTGGAGTGGAATTTCAAAATGAGGAGGAGAGGAGTAGAAGGTTTAGTATGTATAACCCTAAAACAACACAACGTCATTTTAGGAAACAAGAAAGTGACGTTGCTTCGTAATCAAATTAGACATGTCATTTTCTGGTTGAAAATTTCAACCTTAAGCTAATCAATTTAATTTTAGGTCGGATTCGGGATTGACGTATTTAAATAAACGGGTCAAAAATATGAACCATAACTTACTATTTTCATGTCAGGGGTAGTGTCAGGTTATCGAGTTGGATTAGCTTTTGCTAGGCCTAATCATATGGTATCTTAGTTAGTGTTTCAATGAGTGTTTTAGACGGTGACAAAAAACGGTTATGAACAATTTATGATTATATTGTTAGAAAGACGATTATGAAACTATTATTCTTTAAATAAAATATGACATTTTGGAAAAAAAAAAATTGACTCTTATGAAATACAAATGCATATGTTTAAGGTTAGCTATGGGTCGATTTTGCAAAATTCGTAGCCGCTTGTTGATGTTTAGTAGAAATCTCTGAATGAGTCATAACCACACTTATGTGACATAGGGAGACTAACTATGAAGTTTACCTTAAATGAGCCATTAATTGTCATTTTAACCTTAATAGTGTGCCCTTTCCATGCCCAAAAGACGAGTTGTTTTGCGGCTATGCCAAATAACATTCATAAGCAACAGACGATGCGCTGGCTAGATGACAAAAAAGACAAGTCATTGAAACCTCTTTTCTCACTCGTTCCACTGAACTTTAGGTCTCAAAACCTATATTGGAACCCATCTTCAACATCTAATTTTTGAATGACTAAAAATAGCAAGCAGGATACCATTCAATTCGTTTTTGTTCCCTCTTTTAATTGGTGGCCTCAAGCCCCCTATCCAATCACTGGACAATAGTGAAAATTGATTGGAAAGTCGGGCTAATTGAGACTCAACTTTTGAACTTGGGGAGAAATCCTTAATTTGGCAATATTTTTAACCGTTTTAGGTACCTATTCTTATCACCGGACTGAGACCAGCCAATTCATGCCCTTTATTGATGGCGGCGAGATACAACGGCAGTGATGGTACATCTTGAGTATTCTCTCCCTTTTCTACCTTTTTTGAATTATTTTTATTTTTTGAATTTTGAATTCAGTCTTAAAAATATATATATATATATATATAATTACCCTTTTATCCTCCATATGAATTTAAATTTATGAATTCGCCCTTATATTAACATGTCAATTGTTCTCTTATGTTTGTTTTAAATTTACAAAATCTTGCATTGACTATTTTATCCTCTAAATTTGCCTTTTTTGCATGATATTACTTATTTACCCTTTTAAGTTTTTCAATAATCAAATATTCATTTTTCGTACTCAAATTATATTGTATTTCCTGTTTGAAAAATTGGAGATGTTACATTATATTTTCCCCTAAGAAATGTTTCTAGTCATCATATTGAGCACATCTAAAGCACAAAATACCAAAACAACACATCAACATGCAAAATTACAAAATGGTACCTAAATTTATTTTCATTCATAGTCAACTTATTCGCTTGGCAAAATTTTATTTCATCTACATCAACCTAACATTTCATGCTAGGTGAATATGCCAAACTAATCAACAACTTACCATGCATGGCAAACAAACTTGGATTCTAAGGAAAATACAAACATCACCATTTTGTTTATATATATATATATATATATATATATATATATATATATATATGAAAAATGGCTGTTCAAAGGCCAGTATAGGTTTTATTAAGTTAGTAAAATGGCTGTTCAAAGGCCAGTATAGGTTTTATTAAGTTAGTAAAATCAAATTTTGAATATTTATATTTTAATTACATATATAAAAAATTATTACAAAATATTTTATATCACAATAATACATATTGAATAAAAATGAGCTGGATCAAAAGTATAATTACTGAAAATCTAAGTACAATTGTTAAACAAAGAAAATCTAAGTTCTTAGTTCAAATATGGAGGTTCTCCAAAACTAGGATCGACAACATGTAGGATTGATTATGGATACTTGATCAACAAGTATCTACTTTTAATCAGATTTGTGCATAGCAGATAAAATTTGTCCCACTAATAAATATCGGAGATAGGTTTTAAAAAAATTTGTGGAGAGACCCATATTATTTTTATATCAAAATATATGTATTTCTTTTAAAATTTTAATTTTTAAATAAACTCCGAGGGCATCTGTGTCACGATCAGTATGCAGTTAAACCGGAGTTTACCGTATAAGCCTGCAAAATGATTCACTTAACTACCTTTTTCAACTACGTATGCCCAAACCCACTAACATAAAATGGTTAATCCAATTTTGACTAAGTAGTTAGATGATTTAACTTATATATTATATCATATTTCAATTAATATCCGATATGGAATCTTACAATTTGTAACCCGATCCATTAGTCATGCACCTTACTTGACTCATTACGTGGTTTCTATGGGCTTTGAACCAGAATAAAAAAACAAACTGAATCGAATTAGAACTGGAATAGACAAAGAAACACAATATAGAAATTACACTGGAACAAAAAAATATTTAAATGTGGTTCTGGTTTTGATTTTTTATGAGAACCGAATTCGAACTTGAATAAACCAAAATTAAGAAACCAAAACTGACAAAAAAATTGAATTTTAAAATATTAAACTATATTTTGTATTTTATTATTTTTACAATCAATTATTGATTTATAAATTATTCATAAAAAAAAAATAAAACATGATCTGAAATGCAGAAGAAGGAAAACTATTTGTACAAAATTTTGTAATGGCTACTCAGAAGATATGAAGGAGAAAGGACCCAAATGATATGGGAAAGAAAAATATGAGAAAAATAATTTTCGAGAATGAGATAGACAATTAAGATTAAAAAAAATAAGGTTTCTAAAGAGGAAGATTTTAGAAGCTCTATTTTGAAATTTAATAAAATTTAAGAATTTTAAAAAAATATATATATTTTTTAATTTTAAATATATTAATTAACTTTTAAATGATTATGTAATTATATGTATATTTTTATGAATTAGGACGGAATATTATTGACTCTTTACACGTAATAGTTATTAAATTAAAATTCAACAAAAAGTACTACAATAGTTATATGAATTTCATGATTTATTTTTAAATTTGATTTTAACTAAAAATACAATTGTAATACTGTGTGAGATGTGTTAATATAAATTAGTTATTTTTATAAAATTATAGTTATTAAATTAAAATTTGATAAAAAGTACTACAACAGTTAAATAAATTTCATGATTTATTTTTAAATTTTGATTTGAAATAAAAATACAATCGTATGAGATGTGTCAACATAAATTAGTTAATTTTATAAAATTTCAGTAATTTTAATTAGAAAATATTATAAAAGTTTATAAAAATTAGATTTTTTATTTTTTTATAAATATAAAATTTTTAAATTTAATTGAAAAAGTAGAAAAAAATTCAAATAATAGTAATCACTTATTTTTATCTTTGAATAAACTTTGTTAAACTGGATGGTATGGTAATTGAGTGGCTCATGAATTGGATAAGTTAGCTCTTTAATCTTGATAATACCTATTTGTGGTTTATAATATATTTACATGCAGAAATTTAAAAATATAATTAATTAAGTATGTACAATAAATAGTTAAAAACAATGTTCCACAAAGCATAATAATCAAAAGGTAGACTTATTTATCATTTTATTATTTTGTATTGTAAATTTTAATTAATTAAAATTAATTTATAAAATTCTTTCTTATTTTGTAAAACAAGACTAATAATTGGAAAAGAATTAGAGAGAGAGGAGAGCAAAAGAGAAGTTATATTATTGATGTATATGTATTTACAGAAATTTTTCTATAGACACAGTAACCGATTACATTTTAAAATTATGATTCTTAATTTGATAAAGAATAAATCTGACTTGAGCATGACATTCCAAATACATGGTGGATAAGAAATTCACTTATTCCGTAAATAAATTTACTATATTAACAATATATTTTAACATTTTAATACTATTTAATTGACAATGTCAATAATAAATTTATTAAATTACCAATAATTTTTTTAAAAGAAAAATAAAGTTTTCATTATTAATAATAACTATATTTACAATTATATAATTTTATTGTTATTTTTTTATTTCAAAATACTAAAATTAAAATTTTAAAATATTATAAATAAATAAAAAATAAAATATCGATATTGAAACTTATTATTAAATACAATAAAAGTTTCAATTGTTAATAAATTTTAATTCACTAGTGTGACATTATTTCTTAGAGTCAGGTCTATAAATTAAGATTAAAAGTTATTGTGAATATTCTCCTTTTTATATACTCCTCTATTTATTAAAATTTGCAGAATTATTTAAAAAAAAAACAGTAGGTTAAGCAAACTTAGTTTATAAATTTATTTCAAGTATATCTTATAATTAAAAATTAATATTTTTTTTTATAATATAACTATAAAGTCAAACATCAGACGCAAAAATTTTACCAATTCTACTCGCTTCCGACTATCATTATTTGTAGTTGTTTTCTTTTGATTTGTTAAGTATCTTTTATAATAAAACTAAATTAGTTATTTAATTTTAATCTCCAATTACTTTTACTATTTATTTATATTTAATATTAATATTAAATTTCATCAAAAAAAAATATTAATATTAAATGAAAGAGAATCTAATCTAGGATCGGAAGATATGAAAAAGAAAGTAAAAAAAAGCTAGTGTCTGGGCCTATTATGTCATTTCAAAGAAAGTAAAGGGACAATTGTGTAAATGCGCCGAAATCATTAAGAAAACTGGTAAGTTTGTCGGTTTGCGTGCAAATGAAACTGGTCTTTTCTCTCTCTCTCTCCTCCTTTCTTTTTTCATTTTTTTTTTCTTCCTCACTGTTTCAAGGCTCAGACTTAAATATTTCACTGTCAATTCTCTCTCTCTCTCTCTTAAATATTTTCTCTATAGACTACTGCATCGAGATGTCATGGTGATTAGGGTTGCTCTCTCTCTTCTGTTTGGCTACTACAGTCAGCCTCCTTCCATCTAATGTCATTCCCAATTGGGCTCTCTTGTTTCAGAGGGAGCTAGCTAGCTTACCTTTAGCTTTATTAGTTCGTTCTGGGTCTCTGTTTTTTGTTTCGATTTTAGATCGCTTAAACAAAAGAAACAAGTGTCTTTGTTTGAGAGAAAGAGGCGAAATTGAACAAGAAGTTTTGGGATTTTTTTTTTTTTTTTTGTAATTAGCTTGTTTGGTTTCTGTTTATCATTTTTCTTCATTTGGGTTCAAAAAGGAGAAATGGGTTTTTGAGAGATTTGGTAAAGAAATTAGAAGGATGAAGAAAGGGTACAGATTCTGTGTGTCTGTATATAGATTAACTCTGCAAAACCCAACTCCATTTGGCTTTTACCTTACCTTCTTTTCTCTTTTGAAGTCGTAAGATTCTTTTGTTTAGCTCATAAATCTCTCTCTCTCTCCCTCCCTCTCTCTCTCTACATATATATGTATATGTATATATATCAAATAAAAACAAAGACAGAAAACACATCTTTAAAGGAACGGACTTTACTATGAACCAAAAAGAATCTTAACCCATAAGCCCCATAAAAAAAAGAGGAACGACAACCCACAACCTCTCTCTCTATCCAGTTGTTTTTTTTTTTTTTTATAATTTTGTTGGGTTGTTTAGTTTAGAGGATTTTGAGGGTTTCTATTTATTTTGTCTTACGGTGGGAGGAAATGGCGATGGCGGTGGCGCATCGTGAGAGTAGTAGTGGAAGCATAAATAAACACCTTACTGATAGTGGAAAGTATGTCCGTTACACGGCGGAGCAAGTGGAGGCGCTTGAAAGAGTTTATGCAGAGTGCCCTAAGCCTAGCTCCTTGCGGAGGCAACAGTTGATTAGAGAGTGCCCCATTTTGGCTAATATCGAACCCAAGCAGATCAAAGTCTGGTTTCAAAATCGCAGGTTAATTATTATTTTATATAATGCATAAACAAATTTGTAAATTGCTTTTGTTTTTCTATTTACTTGTTTTGTTCAATTATTATATTTTTGAGTTTTGGAGTGCAAGATTGATGGCTCTTTCGACCTCATTTTTAAATTTTTTCCAAGAAGGAAGTTTTCCTTTTTCTGGCAAATAATAACATAACATGAGCTATTTCTAGTTTCATTTCATAAGTTCTAGACAAATTTTAAAGTGCAAATATTGCTAATAGAGTACTGATCTGGAACAGGGTTTAATCGTGTCTAGATAGAGTACTAGTTTGACTGTGTCTGGAACAGGGTTTATGGGCAATGAAATGCATCTATCTCTGTAATTTCTGATCTTAGACCGCTTATTTTAAGCTCCAGTTATGTTTTTTCTAGTTAGAGCTTTTCTTTTCCTTTTCTAGGTGAAGTCAGGAAAATAACAAAGCACAATTTGCTAATAATCCAAGTGTGCTTTTTGGGGATGAATTGGATTTTTTTTTTTTTTTTTTGTGGAAGCTATAATTAGTGTTTGCTATACAGGTGTCGAGAGAAGCAAAGAAAAGAATCCTCTAGACTCCAGACTGTTAACAGAAAATTGACAGCGATGAATAAACTGTTAATGGAGGAGAATGATCGCCTGCAGAAACAGGTGTCCCAGCTAGTATGTGAGAATGGGTACATGCGGCAACAATTGCATACTGTAAGTTCTTTCTATCTTTGTTTTCATGGTCTCAAATTGTCATGTCTGCTGTCTCCTTCGTCAGGTATTTAGTCAGGGACGTAAAGGTGTTAAATGTGCTTTTAATACTTTTTCATTTTGTCAATTCTGCGAGAACTGGAATTCGAATAGTCTTTTGACTTACCAGAAATAATTCCAGATGGCTATTCCTTTTAGCATGAACTGACACATAATGCCAAAGTCTGAAGCATCACATTCAATTTCTTTTATTAGCTTATTCGAGATTTTTTGTTTTAGGCCAATCAATATATATAACAGTAATGCATTTGCTCTTTTTGCAGTCCTGGAATTTCTACAAAATGAATGTTTGTGTACATATGTAGGGAAATGACTTTTTGATTGATAATCCTGCAGGCCCCAACTGCCACTGATGCAAGTTGTGACTCTGTTGTAACCACTCCTCAGAATACAATGAGAGATGCCAATAACCCTGCTGGGTAATCTCACTTACCTACGGCTATAACCTCGTGTTTGTATCTCTCTATGTGCTTGTAACTAAGATCAATTTTCTGTTTCTTGTATTCTTTGGCAGACTCCTCTCCATTGCAGAGGAGACCTTGGCAGAGTTCCTTTCAAAGGCTACAGGAACTGCTGTCGATTGGGTCCAGATGCCTGGGATGAAGGTTTCTTTCTTCTCTGTGTTCTTTTTTCATCAGTCAATTTTCTCTTTCATGTGCTTTGAGATGATGAGGCATCTCTTACTGTATTGTTCTTTGACAGCCTGGTCCGGATTCTGTTGGGATCTTTGCCATTTCCCAAAGTTGCAGTGGAGTGGCAGCTCGAGCTTGCGGCCTTGTAAGCTTAGAACCTACAAAGGTATGTATACCCTTGTCTATAAGTATTATGAGACGTGCCTTTTCCTCTGTGCTGGTTTTTTGACGAATCTTATGGAAGTACAGATTGCAGAGATCCTTAAAGATCGTCCATCTTGGTTCCGGGATTGTCGGAGCCTTGAAGTTTTCACCATGTTTCCTGCAGGAAATGGTGGGACTATTGAACTAGTATACAGTCAGGTAACTGGCATGGTTGGGATCTTTACTTCTGCTGTCAAATATAGGTATTTACTTCACTTCTGCAGCAACTAAGAACTAGTTGTTTCAGGTATATGCTCCAACTACTTTGGCTCCTGCACGGGATTTTTGGACTCTGAGATACACCACAAGCTTAGACAATGGCAGTCTTGTGGTATGCATGTCTTTGACACTCTGGCAAACTCATAAGAGCATGATTTACTTTTGAGATAGTGATTAGAGTAATAACTCTAGTTTTAAAGTATGGAGAACAATGGCATCTCAGTTATTCATCTCATTGTCTTCATTGTATATATTTTAAGGTCTGTGAGAGATCTCTCTCTGGTTCTGGTGCTGGTCCTAATGCAGCAGCGGCTTCTCAGTTTGTGAGGGCTGAAATGCTTCCTAGTGGCTATTTGATAAGACCATGTGATGGTGGAGGGTCAATTATCCATATAGTGGATCACCTGAATCTTGAGGTATAATTTTTGACAGTAACATGTTAAATTAAAATAAATGTCTAAATAAAAGTTAATTTCCTTCATGTTACTTTCAGGCATGGAGCGTTCCTGAGGTGTTGAGGCCTCTTTATGAATCATCGAAAGTAGTGGCACAGAAAATCACAATTGCGGTGAGTTGATTCAGCCTTTTGGACACGATTTCTTTTTTTATGTTTGGTACCTCAAGAAAGAAAGCTTGCATGATACTCCAGCCTCTTTCAGAATAATTCTATTTGAATCTTATGGTTAGAAATCCAGAAAGGTTAGCAAAGTAGAGCCTTCTAGAAGATGAAAATAAAACTTCTATCACATTGTTGGCATATATCCTTTTTGCATCCGCCCCCCCTGTTCTTTTTTTCCTTGTCTGTTCTTATTTGTGAGGGATAGGAATTTCCGCTCAGGTGTACATTAATATATTGGTTTCTACTATATGCAGTAAAGTTTTAGTTTCAATGATCTTGTTTCTTCACCCAAACCCTACACGTGCACATATGGTGTGGGAATAGCATTTGATAAGTTTCAACCAGTCCAACTTAGATGGTGCTAATTAATTTGTTTCTTTGAAGGCACTACGTTATATAAGGCAAATTGCTCAGGAGACCAGTGGTGAGGTGGTGTATGGCTTAGGCAGGCAACCAGCTGTTTTGAGAACTTTCAGCCAAAGATTAAGCAGGTATTGCATGGTCTTTCTTTTCATTTTCTTTCAAATCAGGAGCTTCTCTTTTGTGAGTACTAGGTTTTCTGAAAGTAATGAAACTGTATTTAGTGTTGACTCTGCTGATTTGTAGCGTATTTGTATCTCTCTATTGAATCTTCTGTAGAGGCTTCAATGATGCTGTCAATGGGTTTAATGATGATGGCTGGTCACTTTTGAGTTGTGATGGAGCTGAAGACGTAATTATTGCTGTTAATTCAACCAAGAACTTGACCGTTGGTACCAATCCTGCTAATTCTCTTTCATTCCTTGGAGGGATTCTCTGTGCAAAAGCTTCCATGCTACTTCAAGTTAAGTTCGAAAGGGTCATTTGTTTTTATCTCTGGTTAATGTTCCTGCATTTTGTGTTTGTAATGTTCTTTAATTTTCGCCTTTTGAACTGTTATCTATCTTGTTCACATAGAAACTATGATTTCTGTTCAATTGCAAAATGTTGAATATAAAAATGCTCTTTTTTTTCGGACTACCAAAATTTTTTTTTTCTTTTACTTTCCTGCTACTTCGTAGTGTTGGGATTCCATGCTTTGGTCAAAAAAGTGCATAAACTGAATCTTGTTTCTGTCACCTTTGCATGATAGTCAGAATTTTGATTAACTTCACCTTTAAGAACTTGGAATTATTACAGTCAACCATGTTTCAAAAGATTAACAGTTCTCTCATTTTTCTTGTGTCACAACTGATTTAAGTTTCTGTATTCCCTTTTCCATGCTAGAATGTTCCTCCTGCTGTTCTTGTTCGCTTCCTAAGGGAGCATCGTTCTGAATGGGCTGATTTTAATGTTGATGCCTATTCTGCTGCATCATTGAAAGCTGGTTCATACGCATTTCCAGGAATGAGGCCCACAAGATTCACAGGGAGCCAAATCATTATGCCACTTGGCCACACAATTGAACATGAAGAAGTATGTTATTCTTTGTACGACAGTTTTTTAGTGCAAAACGAATTGTAATACATGTAATTCTTTTGTCATTGAAATTTTCATACATTAATGGCTTCTTTTTACTGTTTTAGTTACTTGAAGTAATTAGACTGGAAGGCCATTCTCTAGCACAAGAGGATGCTTTTGTTTCAAGGGACATCCATCTCTTACAGGTACAGTTATTCTCATAGGCATTATTGTTTTATGTTATAGCCACTAACCAGTTCTTTGCCCAGGTTGCTTGACTTCTTTTTGCTTGAGCACAATTGTAATCCAAAATGTTGATTAATGGGTTCAAGGGGTCTAGGCCATAATTTTTATTATTGGGACTATTATAGTGGTTTTCTCTAATATATTCCCCTTTAAGTTAACAAATGAGTTATGGGAATTTTATGATGTATTGTTTTGTGCTGGTTTGGTCAACCTTGCTATAACCAACTTTGCATTCCCTTAACTGCTTCCCCGTTTCATTTCTTTGGACAGATATGCAGTGGTATTGATGAGAATGCTGTTGGTGCCTGTTCAGAACTTGTTTTTGCTCCAATTGATGAAATGTTTCCTGATGATGCTCCACTTCTACCGTCTGGCTTCCGCATCATTCCTGTAGATTCAAAAACAGTTGAGTCATACCGATATCACTTCATATTTCTTTTTCCTTTTTGTTGTTTGCAGTTGTCCATTGTTGGGGAAAAAAAAAATTTCAAGGCTAGGCTTTAGATTTTCCATAAAAAGAATTCTACCTTTCAGCTCTAATCAACTATGTAAAATTCTCAATATTGAGAGAGCTAATGAAAAGCTAAAGGGTATACAGTATGTTTGATCTATGTTGCTCTATGTGTTTTAACCCTTAGTATGCTTAATGGTTGTCATTCTACAGAAGGATACACAGGATGCATTAAATACGTCCCGGACCTTGGATCTCACATCCAGCCTTGAAGTGGGACCTGCGACAAATAATAATGGAGGAGATGCTTCATCATCTCAAAGTACACGATCAGTCTTGACTATAGCCTTCCAGTTCCCTTTTGAGACTAATTTACAGGACAATGTTGCATCCATGGCTCGCCAATATGTCCGTAGTGTGATTTCTTCTGTTCAGAGGGTGGCCATGGCCATATCTCCATCAGGATTGAGCCCAGCCGTAGGACCTAAGTTATCTCCTGGTTCCCCTGAAGCTCTTACATTAGCTCACTGGATATGCCAAAGTTACAGGCAAGTTGTGATTGAATCTTCTTCATCATGAATGGTTTAGCAATTATAAATTCTTCTCTCTTGCGTATTGAGCTGTAACTCTTCAAGAATGACGAGGGTTTGACACAATTTTCTCTCCAGTTTCTATTTAGGCTCTGATTTGCTGAGGTCCGACTCTCTCGGTGGAGATTCAGTGTTGAAACATTTATGGCAGCATCAAGATGCCATTTTATGCTGTTCATTGAAGGTACACTTACTTTCAATTGGATAACACAGCCCAGTCATAGATTTAGTGATGTGCTACAATTATTATCATTAGTTGACTTGAGATTAAAATAAATTTGTGATGGTGTTGCAGTCATTGCCTGTTTTCATCTTTGCGAATCAAGCTGGGCTAGATATGCTGGAAACAACTCTAGTGGCTCTCCAAGACATAACATTGGACAAGATATTTGATGAATCTGGACGCAAGGCACTCTGTGCTGATTTTGCAAAGTTAATGCAGCAGGTAAATTTCGTCCGCATCACAATGGTAGTTCCTAAGAAGTAGTTGAAACACTAATTCAACTAATTGTATGGTTGTTTGTTATCAGGGATTTGCATACTTGCCAGGTGGAATCTGCATGTCAACGATGGGACGCCACGTCTCGTTTGAGCAAGCTGTAGCATGGAAAGTGTTGGCCGCAGACGAGAACTCGGTTCATTGTCTTGCCTTCTCCTTTGTAAACTGGTCTTTCGTGTGATGATATATTTCATTGACTTGATGACATCCCTCTCCTTCCTCTACTTCCCAAGAAGAAGAAAGTTTTGTAATATTTAAAACAGGTTTGCGTCATATATTAATATTAATTTAATTATTTTTTGTTAGTGCACCTGCACCCAGGTTGTGTACATATGGTGTGAAACTGGCTCTTTTTCAGAAACAAATGAGAAAATTAGCAAAAAATGTATGGATTTTTCTTTTTATTTTTATTTTACCAATTCAGCAGCTCAGTCGAATTCATTGGAAAGTGTGATGATATAAGTTTGGCCTCTAATGCTATATTTATGGATTTTTCCTTACTGCCAAACACTTGTATTTATAAGGCCTTTAATTACATTTCAGTAATATGTACTACTTTATCCTCAACGGGATACGTTTTCCTTTAAATGGAATCTCGCAAATTTCTTGCCTGCCGCACATTAAATGTTCTTCAGTTTAACGCATTTAATGGAGGTTACAAAAAATAAAGTGCATTTAATGGCTGAAAATTTGATCTGTGTATGCAATTGGGTGACTTGGAATACGTGCCGTGTAGGATACGAGGTCGAGTTGGATACCTCTTGACTTGTGCTGCATCTTGGCGGCCAATCGTAAAAGAATACTCAAGATCTTTGGGCGAGTTCTTAAAAATATTCAGATTAGGTGTTTGCCTTTGTGAGCTTGGCAACATGGCATCTCAGTCCTATTTTTGACGGTGGTAGAGGGGAAGCGGCTGGCAGCGGTGAGATGTTTGATTAGATGAGTTGATTTTTGGGTTGATTAATAATTGGAAAAGGATGATTTTTGGGTTGATTAAAAATATGGTTGGGTTGATCTTAAAACCCAACCCGCAACGGGACGCGGGGACGGATTTCCGAACACGCCCTATGCTCAATCCTATCCATGATATATTTTTAATGAGAAAATAACAATCCACCAGTATATGGAATGACCTCAAGCCCCTAGAAATAATGAAGAGCACCAAGATCCTTTAGAGAACCGAGTAGAGAGACCATTAATAATATGACGAATACCACTCATGTGACTACCAGTAACAAGAACATAAATAGTAAACGGTAAGTGATGAAGGATGAATATAGAGGAGTCAGAGTGAGACTTCGAAAATCCCATTGGTACTGGATAATTTTTAAGCTCATTGTACCGTGCTCTGGAAGCTTGTTTGAAACCATAAATTGTGTGGGGAGAGAGGAATGCTCGAAACCTGGAGGCTGTTTCATTGAGTAGCAATGGTGAGAACCAATTGAACAGAAGTGGGTTTTACTACTATACTGAAGATGGAAAGATGGTCAAGACTAGGATTCCTTTTGTATCTACAATGAGTTCCCAAGTCGAAAATTATTTTTAAGATGATAAATATCTTTTGGAAAGGATAATTTTCTTTAAAAAAAAAAACATCCCACAAAATTATTTTTGATCAAGACATGGTGTTGAAAGAGGCTCAAGCTTATGGTATATGGCCTAAGCAACATATAGCATAAACATCTAAATATTTTGACGGATTCATATTTTGGGGCATCATTGAACAAAAGTTCATATGAACAATTGTCTTATAGATTTGATGTGGGTAACCTATTGATAAGGTAAACAACTTGATGACACGCAAAGCTCTAAAATTGGATGGCAAAAATGCTTGATACAATAAAGTTTTAGCAATTTCAAAGATTCTCTGGTGGCACTCAACTATTTAGGTAAGGGGAAGAAATTAAATGTTCAATAACACATGTCTTAAAGTAAGAAGACAGTCCATCAAATTCAATACCCCATCTATGTATAAACAGAAAAAGTTTTGGTTTAAAAACGAATTTTGAAAACATCTTGGACTTCTTCATGTATTGCTTTTAGAGTGTATAACCACATGTAGTTTGAGAAGTGATCAACAAACAAAACATAGTAACGTTTGTTGTCAATTAAAAGCATTGGAGAAGGGCCCTATAAGTCAGTATAGATTATTTGCAAGGGCTTATGACTTTGTAAGGATTTTTTCAAAAAAGGCAACCTATGCATATTTGAAGAACAACACAAATTACAAAGGGCATCACAAAAGGGATTAGAAAATTTATTGATGATTTGTTTAGAACGGGACAATTAGGATGTCTTAAAAGTCGATGCCACAGGTAAAGACGAAGTTGATGCACATAAATGTGTTACTTGTAGAAATTTCTCAGTATGATAGCATGTTTGTGTTGTTTTTGCATTGGTAAAATATGTGTAAATAAATGTATATACACTTATTTGCACTTACGTACGCATATATATTTTATTGACTTGTATTTACTTTTATTTATTTGGACAATTTTTAAAACTTAAATTTATTTATTTGTATAAATATTTATTGACTTTTATTTACCGATACTTGTATCGAACTTTTATTTAACGATATATTTCAGTAAAACTCGTCAGAAATCACCAAACGATGATCATTTTCCTGAGTTTCTGATGAATTTTTGAAGAACTTTAAAAAATTATTTATATTTATTGACTTTTATTTACCGATCTATATGAATATACTTCGTGTGGCAATTTTAGAATATTTTAATTTATGTTGATCAGTATTGATTAAAAGTGCTGCTTTCCTAATTTCTAAACTTACGTGCTATCGAGTATTGATTGAATATACTTCTATTGGTTTGCTAATTGCATATTGCAAACAAATCCTTTGGCTGCATCCAAGCATTTCACTATGTTGTTGGCTTAAACGTGTTAGTAATGTACGAGCACATGCAGCACTTGCTCGTAATGCGTTTTATATTTCTAGATTACATGTATGGGAGGATACGTCTTCATGTCTTATTTCTTCATTTGAAATCTAATTAAGTATTTCTTTTTTTTAAAAGTTAATTTCTCTTGATTTTTCTAAGAAATAGAAGTAAATTATTTTCTTAATATTCAATTA